>JAFIRS010007288.1:0-26551 GCA_018342105.1 Gonioctena quinquepunctata | reverse complement strand
GTTTATTAATGTGCCCTCTGATATTAAAATAAGAAATGTTTGGCAGAAAGCAATGAGTCGTGAAGTTTTTGTATCTAACAAATCGCATGTGTATTGCTGTGAAGATCATTTTAAAGTAAGTTTTTCGATTTTATCTCACAGTTTGAATATATTTAATAACAAAATTTGTATAGTTTTAAAATTAGTGATAACTTATAAGATCTACAGAGTTTAACACAAATAACTTGTTTTAGGTATGTACATTAATATATGTACATTAAAACAATGAACAGTGGAAAAGTTAGACTAAAACCGGGAGTAGTACCGAGATTTTTTGACTGTCAAAAAAATAGAATTACGACGCATAGTTCAAAGCCACGGTCACAGTTTTTACAAACTAAAGCACAGCAATCTTTCATTGAGACTTTATTGTTAAGCTCAAAAAATAGAACTTCCGAAGAGAATCAAGAAGAGGAAGAAAATGAAATGGATATCAGACGAATGGAACCTATATCTAAGGAAATAGGGGTTCAGGCTCATATTAAGGCTTATGTACGTTCTAAGGCGATTCAATGTGGAGGCGAGGGTTTTTATACACCAAAAATAACAAAAAGGAAAAAATCCACTAGCAATGAGATGGTTCCAAAGAAATCGCGAATGGAAAAAGTCGAAAAACCAATTAACGAAGATATTTCAATATCCAGTAGCGGTTCTACTTTTACATTTACTTCGTCAGAACATTTTATTTGATAGAAAAAATCCAAAGCTTTATTTGGGAGTTCCGAGTCAGTCATTATTTGTTGTAAACTTGTTAACTAAAAAATGTGAGCTGGACAAGCTTGATATTTTTTTAACATTAAAAAAGATCAAACTAAATTTATGTAACCACATCAAAAATGCCACTTCGTGCTTACATCCTCCCTCCGAAGCTGGACAATCATGGCATTTTGCATTCACCACCACCTTTTCTTTGGTATTAATTGAGCAGGATACACTGTAATTTCTAGATTTTATTTTATGTTCTGGCGTGATTTTCACTTTTAGTTCATAAAGTGCTCCTTGTTGTTTCAACTGAACGTAACCAATGGCGTTATCACCATAACTCTATCTACCAGATCTGAAACAAAATAATTACTTGTTAACTACAGGTTTTACACATATTTCGAAACGTTTTTCCCACATATTTCGAAACGTTTTTCCCACATATTTTAGACTATGATTATATTTTTTGTTAGAAAATGCCTTTTTTAATGTTATGCCCTTATATATAAAAAGTCGTTCTTTTGAATTTTTATATAAATTTCCAACATACTCCTGAAATACTTACTGGCTCAACTCTGTTTATGAACTAATAAAAGATTATCCCACAACTTGAAATAATACCTAGCATGAATTTTGACTCGCCCTCTATACAAAATTCATATATTTATATGTTCTCTATTTTTGTAAATCATGTAAAATAATGTAGGTACTTTTATGAACACAACAAAAAATTGTAATTACTCTATTTTATTTTTTATTTACCCTGTATGAAAATAAGCCCAGAGGGTAATGAACAAATATTTGGGTAATAGTTAACTGAATTAAAAATCATCATCATTTTTCAATTTCAACGCCCTGTAGCCCTGTATCTCGAAAACTACTCGACAGATTTTTTTGAGTACAGATAATTTGTTTCAGGTGGTTGATTAGAACAACATAAGCACCAAAATATTAGTCAATTTAAGTGAGAGTATTTCCCATAAGATTACTCAATGCCATGTTTTTTCACTGTATTTTCAGTGCATTTTAATAAAAAAAAGTGCTAAGAATGTTTCATTCGACCCTGGTATTGCGTGACAGTGAAAAGCGAAAGTCAAAATAGTGAATTTATTTTACTTACCTTTGCAATTTTATTCCTCGCATTTCCACACTTATAAAGTCTTTGTTTTTATTAAAATAGTCCATCACCATAAAGATATCCAATTCAGGTAAATTTGCAGAGTCTGCTTTAATAAATCCAGTATCTACTGAATACATCTTAACTAGCAAAAACCACTAACACTTTTAAAATTTAAAGATATGGCAGCTGGAAGCAACTTTCTTATGTGAAACGCAACGGTGTACTGCCCAATATCAGACCACAATATGCAAGGTGACGTCACAGTCGGTTCTGCCGCATTTAAACGGAGCTCCATTTTCAACGTTTATTATCTAAGTAGTGGGGCAAGTTCAAGAGCTAAAAATTTTACCAGTTATTTTGATTATTGAGTTTTACAATATAACTTGAAAAAAACCGAGAAAATATTTCATTGATAACAAGCCCATTGCTCTAACCTGTTCGTGCCCAACTTTTATACTACCTTTGACTTGTACTTATTCTTATTTTCGATCGTATGAAGGTGAGATGTGAGAAATGTCTACCCCCCCCCTCTCGTGAATGTCATCCAATTTTCCCTTTATCCCTTTCATTTTGCTCTGTTAATTTCCTGAAAAAGTCACGATAGAACGCAGAAAGGTGAGACGCGAGAAATGTCTACCCCTTCAGCGCCGCGTCCACCCGTGCCTTCTACCCCTCTTATTTTACTCTGTTTCCCTTGAAAAGCCACGCTGGAACGCAGGAAGGTGAGACGCAAAAATGTCTACCCCTTCAGTGCCGTGCCACCCGTGCCTTCTTACCCCTCTTTTTTTTTCCTGTTATTTTCCTGAAAAAGCCACGCTAGAACGCAGGAAGGTGAGACGCGAGAAATGTCTACCCCTTCAGTGCCGTATGCACTCGTGCTTCCTACCCCTCTATATTTTACTCAGTTATTTCTCTGCAAAACCAAGATGGATTGTATGAAGGTGAGACACGAGAAATGTCTACCCCCTCAGTGACCGTATCCAATCGGGTTTCCTACCACATTTATCTTACTTTCCTTTTCCCCGAAAAGCCAATCCTCCCATGGCATCAATGAACTGTACCTTATTAAAACGAATGCTCCCCGGTTGTCTAGTTCACTTGGCAATGCTGTGACACTATCACGGACTGAAATGCGTAGCGCGGGATTTAAAATAAATCTGGGCCTCTCGCGACTATGGCTTGATCATGCGCGACTGACAATTGCGATACTTATGATAATTTCCTATACCGTTAACCTATTATATCGTTAATATATTATATTTACCGTACTGCAGGATTTTTCTCCTATCACTCTTTCGGCAAGCTGGTCGGCAAAACTCTGCCACCCAGTTCCTGAGTCCGGCCCTGCCGCCTAGACTTCATGGCGACTAGAGAAATTGCAGACCAAGCTCCTACCGAGATTTATCTTTTGCAGAATAAGCTCACACCGAGAATTATCTTGTAAACCGAAAATCCACGAAAGAACTATAATAGTTTTATTCTTTGTTTATGTTATAAATTATCTGAGACATGTATTTTGATCATTCCATTTTTGTCACTTGTAACCTGCATTTTCAATTTTCATTAAAATCATCGAGTAAAGTAAATCTTCAATTGTGCGAAAAAGGTGAACGTTGAAAAAGAGTTATTCAACACAAAATTGGTTTCAAACAACGAGTAGTGCTTTCCGAACAAAGGGCTGCGAAGGCACTATCGTAACTGGCGCAGTTGGCGACGGATTTTGGAAAACCCAAATTCAAAAACCACTGCCAGCAACAGGGTGAGAATCTGAATATCTCGAAACAGGAACGAATCAGAGGACCACTGACAACCATTCGAAGGACAGTACATTCCAATATTGGCTTAGGATTAAGAAAAAAGAAGAAACAGGGTGAGAATCTGAATATCCAGCAACAGGAACGAATCAGAGGACCACTGACATCCATCCGAAGGACAGCATCCCCAAGATCGGTTTAGAATTAAGAAGAAACAAGAAAACTCAGCCTTAAGTCACTCTCATTCCTACAACCATTTCCCTTCCCTACACTAAGAAATATTTTCTCTTGTAAATATTAATTTAAATTTTTTATGTTCAACGCATTTAGGGATATTTCACAAATAAATCGTGAATTACGTCAACAAAGAGCTATTTTAGGAGAACAAAATTATAACTCAATTTCCGAAAGTGAAGAAAATTTCGATCTTGATTCACTTTTTTCAAATTTAAATTTAAATAACACAGATTTAAATATGGCAGTTGAAATTAATTACCAACAACTAAGACTCTTTTTGGATATTATACCAAATTTTTCTGGTGATCCTTGTGAATTAAATAATTTTTATGCTTTTTGTGATGAAACTTTTTTTACAATATGATGCACAACCTGAATTTATCAAAAAATCAATTCTTAGAGGAATAATAAGTAAATTGAAAGGAAAAGCCTTGACTTTGATTTCAAGTAGAAATGAACTTACTATATGGGCACAGATAAAGGACTTATTGAGAATTTCATTTTCAGACCAAAGATCTTTCACTTGTCTTTTACAAGAACTTCATTCTTTGAAACCAAACATAAAAGAAAATTCCTATAATTCTGGTATTAGATGTCAGTATTTCAGAAGTTAAATTTTTTCATCTATCAATAATGATAATACACTCACAATAGATGGAAAAATGGCTCAAATTGGAAACATAGAAAAATTAATTCTGATAACATTTTTGAAATATTCACCTACTATGATTCAGACAGCTGTTAGATTGAAAAACCCCAACAATTTGGAAAAAGCCTTGAAGTTTGTTATTGAAGAAGAAAATTTCTTAAGCTTAGTAAACGATGGAAAAAGAAAACAATTTCCGTCAATTCCCCAACCAAGTTATAAAAAACCACAAAATTATATATCACAATATAATTTTATGAATCAACAAAGAAATTCAAATTGCCCTCAACCAAGTTTTAACCAAAATAGAAATTTTTCTAATCAAAATTTTCCAAATCAGAATTTTTCGAATCAAAACCGTTTTTCCAATCAAATTTCTCAAACCAGAATCGTAATTTTCCTAGTCAACCAATACAAATACAAACAAGACAAAGCCCCAAATTTTTCACCAATCAACAGGTTTTCAGAAAACCGAATAATCCAAATGTTTGGAAACCCAAGAATCAAACACCTCAAAGTAAACCAATACCAATGTCTACAGTAACTAGAAATGTGAATACTTCTTTGTACCCACAGCAAAGACAGTTTTTGCAACCCCAACTTTTATTTCTGAAGAAATTCATCAGATAAATGAACCTCAATATGAGAATGAAAATAATTTTGAACCTCATTATCAAAATATTAATTATCATATTTACAAAACTATTCAGTATGGAATCACAACTCTAGAATCACTTAAAATAAATCATTATTGATTAGGCCAACAATATGGATAGAGATGTAAAAAAAAATTATATAAATATTTGTAATATTTGCCAGAAATCTAAGTATGAACGACAACCTAATAAATTTGAGTTTCAACCCATTCCTATAGGAACCAAACCATTTGAAAGAATTTACATAGATGGTCTTTCTATCTCAAAAGAAAAATTCTTACTAGTAATTGATACATTTTCAAAATTTGCACAAGCATACCCTATACCAGGAATGAACGGAATCAATATACTTGACGGACTTTTAACTTTTATTTCACACTATGGAATACCACACACAATAGTATGTGATGGACGATCTGAATTTGATAATCAGAACTTCAAAGATTTTTGTAAATTACATAAAATAAATATTCATTTTACCACACCCAAAAATCCAAATTCGAATAGTTATATTGAAAGGTTTCACTCAACCATAATTGAACACGTTAGAACTCAGACAAGACAAAATCCATCTCAATCTTTATAAATTTAATGAAATACTCAATATTACATTATAATAATTGTATTCATTCTTCTACTGGATACACACCATTTGAAGTAATTTCTAGACATCTCTCTTCAAAAGATCCATTTGATATATCTGAAAAAGACATAATATCAAAGTATGTTCAAAATCACAAAGAAACAATGAATAAAAAATTTGAACAAATCAATAAAGAAATAAATATTAGAAAAACTAGAAAAGTTGAGAAAATCAATAAAAACCGACACGAACCCCCCATTTTAACATCAAATGATACAGTTTATCACAAGGAACAAACTCGTGACAAATTGGCTCCTCGTTTCACTAACATTCAACCTGTAGCCCAAACACAAAATAAAATTAGGACTGAAACTTCAAAATATTCCAAACATAATATAAAAAAACGTAAAAAATATTAATTACATTTCTTGTATTTATTTCAGATGAAATTATCTCTCTCACTTCCATCCCTTCTATTATTAATGAATCCAATAAATGGATCCATTAACAAGTTAACTAATCCTATAGTGCCTATAGAAATGAAACTAACTAGAATAATCACTAGTAAACATACTTTTATTATAAGTTAGATGAATATAACTGAATTAGTTGATATTAGAAATAAATTACAATTTCAAATTGAGTTTCTCAGTAAGAAAAATGCACTGAGCACTCAATCAAATTTACTCATGCAACAGGCACAAACATTGTTGTTACAAGTTGACCATTTATTACAAATTATACAACCACATGTCATCCAAAAAAGAGGACTCATAAACTTAGGTGGAAAAATACATAAATGGCTTTTTGGTACTTTAGACCATGAAGATGGTGAAAGATTCATTCAATGCTCCAATATTTGAATAAAAATCCTCAATTAATTCGAGACGAACTGAATGAACAACTTCCTTTCGCAAAAGAAATGATGTCAAAAACAAATAAAACCCTTTACCAAATTAAATTCAATGTATTAACAAGTTTTCAACTGAAAAACATTTCAAAATCAAGTTAATGAAATCAATGCTTTACATCTGATGATAGAGTCTCTAATAGCTTTTCAAAGTCAACTAGACCAAATTATTAATGCTATTACTTTTGCAAATATTAATAAGGTTCACCCTACTTTTCTCTCTATGACTAATTTATATTCAATTATCAACAAAATGAATATTCTTTATTCTCAAAATCAGTTGGTTAGGTTTGAAAATCAACATAGTTATTATAATTTCTTAGGAATACAAACAGTATTTACTGATGAGAAAATTATTTTTCTTAGCCATTTTCCAATATTGAAACCTATTTCTTTTGAAACCTATTTTATTTACCCCATACCTATCCAAAACAAAATTATATTACCCTCTAAACCTTACCCAATCCTCAATGAGAGTGAAAAACTTTACCAGTATGAAAAAGAACCCTGTGAAGAAATCGAGAACACCTTCTACTGCAAGAACAACCTACAAAAAGAAGAAAATTGCGTTTTGAACATCATTATCAAGAATGAACCTGCTAATTGTTCCATGTATGATGTGCACTTTGAAAAAATATTGGCAAACCAATTGACACCAGAAACAATCCTGTTTTCTACTGCAACCAACATCATCATCACTGAGAGCTGTACCATGAAAAACCACCACGAGATCCAGTCTGGAAGTTATATCATTTCCATACCTGAAAATTGTCATTTTATCATCAATGGCAAAAAATTCCAACATGGACCTGCCGAATTATCACCAACAAAAATTATCCAATTGCCCTCTTTGAATTTTTCTCAATTATTTTTGAGATCCACCCCAATTTCTAGTTCAAAAATGAACCTAGATGAAATCAAACATCTTACCTCAATAATACAATCTCACCATCAGTTCCAACTTCCTAATGAGCCACAAGTTAGCTCTTTACCTGTATGGATTATTATCCGCAGTTGCATTCTTTTATGCATTATTATTTCCTTTGGAGTAGCATTTAACTAAAAAAATTGCTACCCATATACTCCATGGCAGTATTACCGTTCAAAGCGATGCCAACAACCAATCCATATGGAGGACATGAAGCCTGGCCAACCAGACCTACCCCAGTCTTCATCTCAAGGAGGGAGGAGTTACGTTCCTGAGTCCGGCCTGCTACCCAGTTCCTGAGTCCGGCCCTGCCGCCTAGACTTCATGGCGACTAGAGAAATTGCAGACCAAGCTCCTACCGAGATTTATCTTTTGCAGAATAAGCTCACACCGAGAATTATTTTGTAAACCGAAAATCCACGAAAGAACTATAATAGTTTTATTCTTTGTTTATGTTATAAATTATCTGAGACATGTATTTTGATCATTCCATTTTTGTCACTTGTAACCTGCATTTTCAATTTTTATTAAAAGCATCGAGTAAAGTAAATATTTTATTGTGCGAAAAAGGTGAACGTTGAAAAAGAGTTATTCAACACAAAATTGGTTTCAAACAACGAGTAGTGCTTTCCGAACCAAGGGCTGCGAAGGCACTATCGTAACTTCGGTGGTGGTCTGCTTCGTTCGCTGGTTCACAACTCGTACTGGTTATCTCGCGCGTGACTACTTGAGCCGGTCTCGGTCAGATATTGAAACTTCCAATGCGTTTGGAAATGATTCCTAGTCGGTTTCCCCCTCTTCACTGCCTATCTGACGTCTGATGCGCGGACCGTTCATTCATCAACTCTGCAATTTTTTAAATAAATTATACCTTGGATATTATATTTACCAAGCTTCCGATATTTTCTCTAACACCACTTCGGCGATCTGTTCGTATGGCTTCGGATCGATAGCAGCCTACGTGACGGTCACTTTGCTTTTTGGCGCACAACTGATTTCTTCAAAGCCCGATGTATGGCATTTCAATTTCAACCGGCGCAGTTCCAAGTTCAACGCTTCGGAAATATTTTCGTACTATGCTATGCTGTGCTATTTTTGCTCGCGGCGTTTGGCGCGACAGATTACACTAGTTTACAGTACATGTGTTGCCGGGAAATTTGGTGCTGTTGCTGACTACATATGATATGCTTATTTCAAATATATAAGTAGATTTTTTTTATCAGCTCTAGTTTTTGAGTTTCAGATATCTACGTTCAAAACAGAAAAAAATCATTAAAATATTGAATTAATCATTGAGTACTAAAAAAACTTCGCTTCAAAGCTCTTCTCTTTCTTATGTGTGGACTGAGGATACAATATCCTTCCTTCAGCTTTGTACTGTGAGCAATAGATACCCCAGAGTATTCATTTCCATAATGTAACAGAATGCATTTTAGGCTACGTTTTGAGCTGTCAAAAAAACCTTGGTTTTTTTAAACCCTTTAATGTTGTAAATGAAAAAAAGCAATATTGTTGTCTTCGGAAAAATTACTCCGTAATTCGTTTTCTCTATCACGATAAAAATTAATTTTAGTGTCTGGAGAACGCAAATTTTTGTCTTCCAGTCTTGATGTCAACAATTCTGAAGCTTGTTTGGGAAGATTCAAATTTCTTACAAGATCATCTAACTCATTTTGTGAAAAGCATTTTGGCTCATTTGATACATCTTCAAAATCATTATAATTTTCTGATGGGTTTGGTCCTTTATTGTCTTGTACTAAGGGTTCAAATATATTTTCATGTGAATGTTGCACTGAATGCTGAACACAAGTAGTACTTGGATACTGCCATTTAGCTCGATTTTTAGCGTTTATGCCTTTTATGTTGATACTACAAAAGAAACAGTCATCGAGATGATTTTGTGGTTCTCGCCAAATGGTTGGTGTTCCAAATTTAAAAGCACTTCCTTTACCATTTTCCCATAATCTCAGATACTCAACACACGATTTACAAACACAATCAGGAGCACAAAACTTGTCATTTTTATCCAAGAACATCTCAAAATACAGAAAATAGGCATTTCTAATGTACTCTGATATAACTTTTCTACAACCGTTAAACACATATTCTCCACATATGTAGCAAAAATGATTTGGGTTGTTTAAACAACGTCTCCTTGAACTACTCATGTCACAAAAACTTCAGATAATACAAATTGAAGTATGCACGATATCAACAAATGAATACGCATAAATTATAAAAATAAAATACATTGAGCTGCACATATTTTTTTGAGGATAGATTTGAAAATAGCATCTCATTAGTGAATATTATGAACCATAAAATTCACGGCAACAGACAAAAAGTTAAATTTTGTAAACTAGTGTTATATAATGTTTTCGGAGGTGTTTTATCTTGCTTATCGTGTGAGGTTTAATCCACGGATTTATTGCCAACAAAAACGGTATTTTTATGAATCTTAATAACGGAGATAGGTATTTAATTTTTACAGGACTTTTTGGTTGTCTAACTGAAACTGGAAAATAGTGACTTCGTTACAATATATATATGTTTTTTTAATAATATCGAGAAAAGTAATGAAATCTCTGATGAGACTTATTTGGCATTAATGAATCGATTCAATTATTTCCACATGCAATAAATATTACAACAGCATAAAAATGGGTTTTTCTGATTATTTCCGTGCGTAAGATTCGGAAATTTGTATGAATTTTTATATTTTATAACTTGCTGAGTGATCTGAAGAATCAATCTAATATTTATCGTCGGATTTTTTTGAAAAATAAAAAAAAAGTTGCTTGTGTTTCCCCGATTTTCACAGATTTTTTTGTATTAGTTGCCAACGCAAACAGATATAATATAAATTTTTTTCAGAAAGGTAAACCAAACATTATTGATGATACTTTAATGAATTTTTGTTGCATCTCATTTTTAAATAAATAAATAATGAGCCATTAAGAAGAAACGTGAAATGGCAAAAAATAGATTTGTAGAATTTCAGAATTGATCTTTCTTCAATAACGCCGAATCACAGTATACAATTGTTCATGAAAAAAACTAAAGAATCAACTGAGTGAGCCCCTGCTCTGAAGGTGACTCGACAGCTCAAATGACGTATCACATACTTTTCAACCGACTATTTCCCTCATAATTTTGTAACCAATCAAACCGCCTGAAATTTTTTAGAGATAACCAATCAAATCAGTTTTATAGTGAACAATCACTCGCTGTTTTATACTGATAAATGTACCATAGTTACGCGTTAAATCCGCAATAGCTTCGCGATAAGCGCACAGCAGCTCCTGTAAAAATTATATTTGAATACCTTCGATTCTTATAAGGAAGCATAATATTCATATGGAATTTTGAGCTCACTTCATTACAGTGATTTGATATTCAATATTCAAATACACACTTTATCCAATCGAATGAACCAGGGGTCTCAAGTGAGGCAATTAATAACTTAGTAAGAGCATTCGCAGAAAAATAAGTAGTAGCGAACTAGTCTAGTGAATAGGGCATCTATATACAACTCAGGCGGTTCGGGTTCGATTCTCGTTATTATAGCTTGTTTTGTCATAATCGATTACTAGAACAAAAAATATCTTATTATTTCATAGTGAAAAATGTATATATGTACAGGGTGTCCCGAAACTATGATGCCAAATGGAAACGGACGATTCCCCTCGAAAAATAAATAGGACTTTCATTATATCTTTTTTCTCAAATGTCGTTCGTTGCAGGGTGTTGAAAAGTATTTTTCATTCATAACTTCCAAAGTTTTGAAAATTTTCCAATAAAATTTGGAGGAATGTTTTTGTTCAATAAGTGCTTTATTGGAGAATCACATTTTCAGTTGCCACCAGTGGCGTACAAGAAGGGTATCGGGGTCCCTTTTCTCCCTTATTTTTTACGAATCCGAAAAATAAATTTTTTGCATTCTTCATTCAATTTTGAGTAAATAATGTATACCTGTTTGAATCCGGAAAAACCAACCGTTTTCAAGATAATTACGCTTTTATGAATACAAACATACTAGTAATGAAAAAATTGTTCGGCTGAAGTGAATTTTACAATCCTAATTACTGGTTCAAATTACAACTGAATATTCGACCAAAAAAATTAATGACACTTTCACATGCATTTTTTCACAAAGCTGCTTTCTTGCAGAGGTACAGAACATTTTCATTTAGCTGCATATTTTCCATGTTTTCCTGAATTATCTCTGCAACTCATCTATTGTGTGTATGTGTCTTGAATAAACTTCCTGTTTTAATTCGCCCCAAACATACAAATCTAGTGGATTCAAGTCTGGACTTCGGGGAGGCCAACTAAGAGGTGCATCTTTACCGCGACCAATCCACCTGTTATTGAAATGAAGATGTAGCCATTCCCTCACTGGCAGTGTGTACACTGGGAGGTGCACCATTATGCATGAACCATAATTTTTGTCGATCTTGTAGATGTATATCTTCCAAGAATTCTGGAAGATTATTGTTTAGGAATTTATCCATTCAGTGCTCCTTCGATTTCAAAGAATTCCAATAGGTTATCGGCTACTACTCCACACCAAATATTTATTTTAAATGAATATTGGAAATGGTGTTCTAGAGTTTCATGTGAATTCTCTTCTGCATATACATGTGAGTTTCGCTGATTGAAAATCTTTTTTTCAACCTGAACAAGATTTTGTTAATGAATCATTTTCATGTTTCTCGATAACCCAATTACAGAACTTTAATTTTTTTCGCTGATCACCAGCACCAAGTTCTTACACTTTGACCAAATGAAATGGATGGAGTTGCTGTTCCTTGCATATCCTGTGGACACATGATTTGGAGAAATTTTCTGCCAAATCAATTCTTCGAACGCTCATTGAGGGGTCTTGATATACATTTTCGAGAACCCTTCCTTCTGCCCGTACATTTCTGACTGACCTTGGTCTTCCTGTCGATCTCATATAGGTCGTGAAAGACCCATTTTCACTCAACCCACGATGTAAGGAACTGAATATCCTTTTACTAGGTTGTCGCCTATGCCGATATAATTCTTGATATTTTCTTAAGGAAGCCCTTGAATTTCCAAGCATACCATAAACAAAATGCATATCTGCAAGCTCACTGAAGGAAAAATTTGGCATTCTGGAACAAGTTCTTCTGAGGAACTGTATTTATTACTCTGCCCAAAAAAACATAAAAATTTTGTCCATCTTCGATGACAAGTTGATTCAAATAATTTTTTTCATAAAATATAACTGCAATGACAGATGCCAACTTGATTACCGTACATAATCATTGCAAAATTGAATTGAAATTATAAAGGTTTTTTTTTTAATCCTTTCAATAAGCACTTAGAGAATAAGTTCGACATAATCTTCTTATTACACATTTCCATAGGAGACATTTTTACATTATTCCACTATTATAGTGAATGAGTTGGAAAAAATGCACCTAAAGAGTGCATTTCTGTTTGAAATAATTGGGTGGGAATTCAATGCAGAATCTGTTTTATAAATAATAATACAATACAATAAAGAAATCGTAAACATGTATTTATAATCAAAATTCATTTTTGAAAGGATTATACACTTTTTACTCAAAATGTATCAGTGTCGTGGGACGTGAGGTGGGAAAAGAAACTATGGGACTCTTCTGCACGTCACTGTGAGAAAAGCATACGATGGAAGGAAAACACACCTTCAAATTATTTTTTTTTCAAAACTATGGAAAACGGTTGGTTTTTTCGGATTCAAACAAGTATACATTATTTACTCAAAATTGAATGAGGATTGCGAAAAATGAATATTTTATCTGATTTCACCAGTGGCATGAAAAATAAACGAGAAAAGGGACCATTATACTCTTCTTTTTACGCCACTGGTGGTAACTGAAAATTGTTTTTTTCAAAATAAAGCACTTATTGAACAAAACATTACTTCAAATGTAATGGAAATTTTTAACTTGGAGTAATGAATAAAAATACTTTCACACGATCGGTAGATAGGTATACTGGGGGTGAGTCTGAATTTTCTCATGGGGTTGACCTGAGTGACACACACTGCGCGCCAGATGCGATGGATATGCGTTATTTTCGCGAAAAATATTTAGGGAGCAGTAGGCTCATAATCCATATTTTCGCTGAAAAATTTTCACTTCTGAAAAATCCGAATTTGTCTCACTCTCCATGGAAACGCCCCCGTGACATCCGTAATTATTGGAGTAATTTCCACGATCGTTAGATATACCGAGAATAAGTCTAAATCTTTTCTGAGGTTGATCTGACTGACATACACTGCGCGCCAGGGGCGATGGATAGAACGATTTTTGCAAAGTTTATAACTGTAGGAGGTGATATCGAGTGATAATTATCACTGATAATGCAGAGTATCATCGAGAAATATTTCTACATTGAGTTTCTCTAACTGTTGTTCTTCAATGAATATTAATGATCAGAAAAAAAAGGATTTTTTTGAGATATGCTTTAATAACATAGTCTGACTTGTTTTTTCATTTTGTGATGTTTTCGGAAATAAAGTTCAATACTTCCCTTAGAAAATCTATATTTTTGTACTCCCCTCTGGAAGCTCAGCAAATTTGACTCCAGATATTATAATAATAATAATATTTATTCATCTGCTCGATATATAAACAATAGACAATACATTGTACAGACTTTTGATAATAAATTTTTACATTTCACATTTAAATATGTGCGGATATGTGAACAAATAAATATAGGAATACACCATATAAGGCATGGCCTTGAATGGTGTCAAGTTATACACATTCTACCTGAGATTTGTCCCTATTCATGGTACTTATAATGTGGGGGTTCATTAAGAAAAATCAGCGATTTGTGAATAATGACCCTCCATCAAATATAACTTATTATGTGCTCTTTATAGGTTATCCTTAACGAATTATAGACATAGAATTATAAAAATAAAAATAAATAATATATAAATAAAAATAAAAATAAAAATAAAAATAAATAGTATATAAAAATAAACAATTCTAACAAACTCTTGAGTTGTAGAAACATCTAACAAAACTATTCTGAACTAGTGTACCTATAGTTATTAATTATATTACTTTAATATTGGAATGGTAATTATTTCTCACATCAATTATTATTGAGACTCATCCCCTGAATACCTATCGTGGAAATTTCAGAGCTCTACAATTGGGGGTTTCCATAAAAAACATGAAAATTTTAATTTTTCTGAACTGAAATATTCTTCAGCAAAGATGCCTATCGGTTATTAATTTGATGTCCCAATCACGAATCAGTGAAATTCCGCTTATCTCGCCTCCTAGAATTATTTTTCGCAAAAATCATCATTTCAATCGCCCCTGGCGCGCATTATATATCACTCAGGTCAACCCCAGAAAATATTCAACATCATCTCCGATATACCTAACGATCCTGAAAATTTCAGAATACTACTACGGGGGTGTTTCCATGGGAAGTGGGACAAATTCGGATTTTTGAGAACTGAAAATTTTTCAGCGAAAATATGGATTGGTACTGAAGTTGATCTCCTGATCACGAATCCGTAAGAAGTTTGAGCCTATCTTTCCCCCTAATATTATTTTTCGGAAAAATCGGTATAACCATCGCTGCTGCCGCGAATTATGTATTTCGTTTGGAAGTTTTTTCAAAAAAAACTTTTATTAAATATTACAAGTACAAAAATTAGGTGTGAATACAACAAGAGTTACATCAAGACTAAATCTATGAGAAAAAGCAGAAATGAATGTGGATGAGTAAAATGCTGATTCGGTTTCTGGAATCTGAAAGGCTCGGGATGGCCGCTTCGTGGGAAGTGCTGACTTGGCTTGTGCCCATGAGAAGTGGATGATGTAATTCCTCCCTCATCAGAAAGATCCATACAGATGGGGTGGATCTCTATTCGTCGTCTTCATCGGGGGTGGTTCTTTGAATTTGGAGAGGTATCTGGATATTGCCTCGGTCCTCCGAGACTGGATGCTGTTCGGGCTTTGAACATCTCGTCCTATAGCGTTTGATTAAACCAATAATCAAAAGGATTGTCAGAATGATGTACAGTGGTGTTGACCAGATATGTGCCAGATTCTTGGAAGGATTTTTCAAGGCGACTTAATGGATTTCGAGCTGTTCTTTCCGCAGACGATGCATTTGGTCCAAAGGTACATCGTGAAGTTGTATTCCCTGCAGGTGACCTATAGTGATTCGGGGAACTTTGACTTCGGGAAGCAGAAACGGTTGTCCGGGAATAAGGTCCTCGTTGTTGATATACTTCATTTTGGGTGTTTGGAAGCTACACCCTGGTGGTAATTCGATTAGGAATGTGCCTTTGAGTGTAGTCAAGTCCGTTTTGGAACAGTTTGTCCTCAGTTTGGTATTGCCCGGAAATATGACTATGTAGTGGGCTGTATTGATTGGTTCGATTATCTCTCGCTTGACTTCTACGAGGGTTGAATCGCATGAGGTCGGTTCTTCGTTTTTCAGCTGAAGGAGTTGGTGAATGCAATCCTGTGGTTTGGACTGTTGAAGTGGCGATCAATTTGTGCAAAAGTACAGTGGGTGAGTATTTTTGCACTCTTCTTCCTCGTACTCGTAATGATCATCTTTCGTTGCCAGAAAAGTTTTGGGAGGTATAAGGATCGTATTATTTTTGGAGGGTATTGAATAGAGATGAAAGTATGAGTATGTCTGAGGAAGTGTAATCGGGAAGTGAATTATGAAAACAATCTTATTGTCCGAATAATATGATTCTATGTTCAGAATTTCATTATATTTATGAATATCAGAGGGATTATTTCCAAATAATAATTCATTTAAGGAGTACATTTTTGAAAGTTTTTGAATTATGTATTCGAGGTCTTCGAACTTCAGAATACTAAAATGAATTGTTTTCAGTCTGGCAAAGGTGACGGCTGTTTCCAGATTGAGGAGAATTTCGTTCAGTATGTCAAGTACGGCACTGACTTGATCTAACGCATTTTTAGCAGTCAAATACCCTTCAAAATCGTAAATTATCTCGTCCAGTTCAGAATTAAGTTCGTCAATTTTGTCCGCTATCTGTTTCTCGTTTTGCTTGACTAAGGTTAATGTGCTATTATAGTCGTCAATTATCTTGCTATTCAGCGAAATTTGTTTGTTCAGAGTGCTTGCAATGTTTTCTTGATTTGCTTCAAGCGTTTTCATACCTTCTGCCGTCTTCGGCGTCCGAATTACCTGATATGCTCTTGAAAATAGTACCTAAACCGTCGATAATACCTCTCTTGATTCTTTGATTGTAAAAAGTTTAATTTTTGTTTGATTATATTGATTTTGAATGAAATTGAATTATCAATGTTTCTCAACTCTTCAGCGAAGAGTTTGTTTTTATTCTGAATTGTTTTTCTTATGTCTTTGTATTGAATATTGATTACGGATAGTTCTTTTTCCAATGGATTGAGTTCGAAAAAATGGATAAAAGTATGGTAGGTCGTTTGTAGTTTGGCATCTTCCAATTTGAATGGTAATATGCCAGGATTGGATTCCAAACCAGTTATTTTGATTTCTTGACCCTTCTTGGCTGCAGCTAGGAAGAGAAGCAACCTGTAAAGGTACAATTTTTTTGTGAGATAAAGGTCTTCTCAAATTATTTTTATGATATGTTAAAGTTTGCAATTTTCGTTTCGTACTTGTATGTGATTTGCTTTTGACCGATGGTGTTTTCAACTTTTGAATTCGAACTTTGAGTTTATCATTTTTTGTTACTGGGCGTGCTTTAAATCTTGGGCTGATTTTATTCCGCGCTCTGGTTTTTTGATAAGCCATAGTACCTGGGTCATATTTGAGGGGTTCATGGCGATTCTCATTTACCTTCTTTAGGGCTTTTTCTTTATGCTCGGACATGTATTTATTTAATTGCTTATAAATTTCCGTGGTGCACTCTTTATGTTGGTTTATGTAGTCCGAGTACAATTTTTCAGTGACGTCAATGTCGAAAGGACTGTTGCAGTCTAAATGACCAGAAATTACGTCTATAGGGCGTTGTTTGATTGGAGAATGAATGGCGTGATTGTACCCGAGAATTGCATTGCATTGCATTGCATTTGATCCAAAATACTTGAATCTTTCCGCGTTTTCTGAATTATTCAAATATGTTCAATGAGTGTGGAATGGAAACGTTCGATTATAGTATTCGAATTCGGATTGAGAGGTGTAGTGTAATGGATATTTATTTTGTGTAAGGTGGCCATTTCTTGGATGATTTGGTTTTTTAGTGGAATAAATAGAAAAATCAAATTAAACGGTTTTCTTCACATAAAAGATTCAATATAAATTGAACCAGAAAATGGTAGATCTCAGGTGAAAAACAACTACTTTCCTGGCAAATACCACGCAGTACGTTGAATGATATTCACCTGAAAATCCATGCATACCTCCATATAAATGGACATTGAATGCAAATGTTTCTTTCTGATAAGCTCGATTATGTTTTAATTTAGTCGTGTTCACCTAACAATCCGCATACCGGTTCCAGGCTTTTTGGCCCTCATCGGTACGGAGAGTCAACCAGCCAAAGGTTCGAAGAGCTCTGGCTGAAGCAGACACAACATAACCAAAACCATCATCGAGTCTATAACACCTATAGGTACGCCGGAAAAGAAAACTTTTAACTGGCGGCACCTAGTGACAGAAAGAAACACTCCGAAAATCTCCCACCTCGATAGGTTTCTAAATAAAAGATTCTTTCTCAGTAGAAGTGGCAAGCCCGACTAGCATATAGTGAAAGATAAACGCCATGTGAAGTGGAATAAATAGAAAAATCGAATTAAACGGTTTTCTTCACATAAAAGATTCAATATAAATTGAACTAGAAAATGGTAGATCTCAGGTGAAAAACAACTACTTTCCTGGCAAATACCACGCAGAACGTTGAATGATATTCACCTGAAAATCCATGCATACCTCCATATAAATGGACATTGAATGCAAATGTTTCTTTCTGATAAGCTCGATTATGTTTAATTTATGTCGTGTTCACCTAACAATCCGCATACCGGTTCCAGGCTTTTTTGGCCCTCATCAGTACGGAGTAGTCAACCAGCCAAAGGTCCGAAGAGCTCTGGCTGAAGCGAGACACAACATAACCAAAACCATCATCGAGTCTATAACACCTATAGGTACGCCGGAAAAGGAAACTTTCAACTGGCGGCACCTAGTGACAGAAAGAAACACTTTGGAGACCTGCAGAACATTACTTTCCAAAGACTCATTCATCCAACGAACTGCGAGGCTTTGGAACTCATTGCCTAGGGAGGTGTTCCCCGAGGCATACAACCTCCAGAAATTTAAGAAGAACACCAACTCCTACCTTCTTTCCCTTGGTTCCCACGATGTTCTCTGAACATTACAGGATACCCTTTTCGTGGGAACTAGAAATATAAAAAAAAAAAAAAAACCTCGATAGGTTTCTAAATAAAAGATTCCTTCTCAGTAGGAGTGGCAAGCCCGACTAGCATATAGTGAAAGATAAACGCCATGTGAAGTGGAATAAATAGAAAAATCGAATTAAACGGTTTTCTTCACATAAAAGATTCAATATAATATGAACCAGAAAATGGTAGATTACTTAATTGAGCTTTCAATTCAATAAAAGTAAAATTTGTGAGATAGTGAAGCTCTATCAAACGACTTATAGTTTGCCGATATTGGGTATGGAAATGAAATATTGCGAAGTTTCTCAACAGCTGCCATTTTGAGACTATTGGACCATTTTCGCTCGTGGCGACGTGCTCCTCCAGCGCTGCACTTCAGAGGCGCCGCCTCACATTTTTTTCGCACGTTAGCAAAAAAATTCTGCAGCTTACAGTTTTTATTTCATAGAAAAATTTTACCTACCTTTTTCATGTCAATTTTTCCATTTTTGCGAGTGGCACCATTATTCATTCATTATTTTTTTAATAATCAATATACAATGTAATTTGGCAACTTATTTGTTATATAATTAATTGAGCAGATACTTTATGGTAGGTAACTTTTTATGTGTTGTTCCTCACATCATCACTGATACAGTAAAAAGTTCCCGCAGTCCCCTAACTTTCTGAAGCTAAAATCTAATATTATTCCACTACTAGTAAAATGACTCGTATATGTATAAATTAATTTGAATCTTCCCTGAACCTTTGCCCATTGGAATAATTTTTTTCAACTTGTGATTGTAATGTATCTAGTAACTAGCAAGTCAAATAATTTTATTATTACTTTTATATTTATTTTTTATATTATATATATTTTGTATACATTTTTTTCCATGAGATGACAGTCTTCTGACTAAAAATATTGGAAAATTCTAAATATAGTGGATATTTTCTTCCAGAGAGCTATGGGACCCTATGGGACGGTTCGGAATTCACTAGTCAAAATCAATATATCTTCATAGAATGAAAAGTCCACGCTTACTTTTGAAATTCATGTGTTTATTAAAAAGTGATAATCATCCTAATCATAGTCATTAGCCTTATCGATCTTGGGAGTGGGCCTTGTTCTTCCGAACAACTGCTTGGTTTAGATCGCCCTCCTTCTCCGATTATCTCATGCAGGGTGTTACTGAAAAATGAAAGAAAAGCATTTAGATTATTTTTTCTCCCCTCATCTTTGTTAGTAGGGTTCACCTTTTCCGGCGAAGTCATTCTAAGATAGCTGGAAGCATTTCAGGCTTTTTTGGCCCTCATCATTTCTTTCTGTCACTAGGTGCCGCCAGTTAAAAGTTTTCTTTTCCGGCGTACCTATAGGTGTTATAGACTCGATGATGGTTTTGGTTATGTTGTGTCTCGCTTCAGCCAGAGCTCTTCGGACCTTTGGCTGGTTGACTACTCCGTACTGATGAGGGCCAAAAAAGCCTGAAACCGGTATGCGGATTGTTAGGTGAACACGACATAAATTAAACATAATCGAGCTTATCAGAAGAAACATTTGCATTCAATGTCCATTTATATGGAGGTATGCATGGATTTTCAGGTGAATATCATTCAACGTTCTGCGTGGTATTTGCCAGGAAAGTAGTTGTTTTTCACCTGAGATCTACCATTTCTGGTTCAATTTATATTGAATCTTTTATGTGAAGAAAACCGTTTAATTCGATTTTTCTATTTATTCCACTTCACATGGCGTTTATCTTTCACTATATGCTAGTCGGGCTTGCCACTCCTACTGAGAAGGAATCTTTTATTTAGAAACCTATCGAGGTAGGAGATTTTCGGAGTGTTTCTTTCTGTCACTAGGTGCCGCCAGTTAAAAGTTTTCTTTTCCGGCGTACCTATAGGTGTTATAGACTCGATGATGGTTTTGGTTATGTTGTGTCTCGCTTCAGCCAGAGCTCTTCGGACCTTTGGCTGGTTGACTACTCCGTACTGATGAGGGCTAAAAAAGCCTGAAACCGGTATGCGGATTGTTAGGTGAACACGACATAAATTAAACATAATCGAGCTTATCAGAAAGAAACATTTGCATTCAATGTCCATTTATATGGAGGTATGCATGGATTTTCAGGTGAATATCATTCAACGTTCTGCGTGGTATTTGCCAGGAAAGTAGTTGTTTTTCACCTGAGATCTACCATTTTCTGGTACAATTTATATTGAATCTTTTATGTGAAGAAAACCGTTTAATTCGATTTTTCTATTTATTCCACTTCACATGGCGTTTATCTTTCACTATATGCTAGTCGGGCTCGCCACTCGTACTGAGAAGGAATCTTTTATTTAGAAACCTATCAAGGTGGGAGATTTTCGGAGTGTTTCTTTCTGTCACTAGGTGCCGCCAGTTAAAAGTTTTCTTTTCCGGCGTACCTATAGGTGTTATAGACTCGATGATGGTTTTGGTTATGTTGTGTCTCGCTTCAGCCAGAGCTCTTCGGACCTTTGGCTGGTTGACTATTCCGTACTGATGAGGGCCAAAAAAGCCTGAAACCGGTATGCGGATTGTTAGGTGAACACGACATAAATTAAACATAATCGAGCTTATCAGAAAGAAACAAGTGCATTCAATGTCCATTTATATGGAGGTATGCATGGATTTTCAGGTGAATATTATTCAACGTTCTGCGTGGTATTTGCCAGGAAAGTAGTTGTTTTTCACCTGAGATCTACCATTCTCTGGTACAATTTATATTGAATCTTTTAGGTGAAGAAAACCGTGTAATTCGATTTTTCTATTTATTCTACTTCACATGGCGTTTATCTTTCACTATATGCTAGTCGGGCTTGCCACTCCTACTGAGGAGGAATCTTTTATTTAGAAACCTGTCGAGGTGGGAGATTTTCGGAGTGTTTCTTTCTGTCACTAGGTGCCGCCAGTTAAAAGTTTTCTTTTCCGGTGTACCTATAGGTGTTATAGACTCGATGATGGTTTCTTATGTTGTGTCTCGCTTCAGCCAGAGCTCTTCGGACCTTTGGCTGGTTGACTACTCCGTACTGATGAGGGCCAAAAAAGCCTGAAACCGGTATGCGGATTGTTAGGTGAACACGACATAAATTAAACATAATCGAGCTTATCAGAAAGAAACATTTGCATTCAATGTCCATTTATATGGAGGTATGCATGGATTTTCAGGTGAATATCATTCAACGTTCTGCGTGGTATTTGCCAGGAAAGTAGTTGTTTTTCACCTGAGATCTACCATTTTCTGGTTCAATTTATATTGAATCTTTTATGTAAAGAAAACCGTTTAATTCGATTTTTCTATAGCTTGTTTTGTCATAATCGATTACTAGAACAAAAAATATCTTATTATTTCATAGTGAAAAATGTATATATGTACAGGGTGTCCCGAAACTATAATGCCAAATTGAATCGGAAGATTCCCCTCGAAAAATAAATCGGACTTTCATCATATCTTTTTTCTCAAATGTCGTTCGTTGCAGATATACAGGGTGTTGAAAAGTATTTTTCATTCATAACTTCCACAGTTTTGAAAATTTTTCAATTAAATTTGAAGGAATGTTTTTGTTCGATAAGTGCTTCATTGGATAATCACATTTTCAGTAGCCACCAGTGGCGTACAAGAAGGGTATCGTGGTCCCTTTTCTCCCTTATTTTTTACGAATCCGAAAAATTAATTTTTCGCATTCTTCATTCAATTTTGAGTAAATAATGTATACTTGTTTGAATCCGGAAAAACCAACCGTTTTCAAGATAATTACGCTTTTATGAATACAAACATACTCTTAATGAAAAAATTGTTCGGCTGATGTGAATTTTACAATCCTAATTACTGGTTCAAATAACAACTGAATATTCTACCAAAAAAATCAATGACACTTTCACATGCATTTTTTTACAAAGCTGCTTTCTTGCAGAGGTACAGAACATTTTCATTTGGCTGCATATTTTCCATGTTTTCCTGAATTATCTCTGCAACTCATCTATTGTGTGTATGTGTCTTGAATAAACTTCCTGTTTTAATTCACCCCAAACATACAAATCTAGTGGATTTAAGTCTGGACTTCGGGGAGGCCAACTAAGAGGTGCATCTTTACCGCGACCAATCCACCTGTTATTGAAATGAAGATGTAGCCATTCCCTCACTGGCAGTGTGTACACTGGGAGGTGCACCATTATGCATAAACCATAATTTTTGTCGATCTTGTAGATGTATATCTTCCAAGAATTCTGGAAGATTATAGTTTAGGAATTCATCCATTTAGTGCTCCTTCGATTTCAAAGAATTCCAATAGGTTATCGGCTACTACTCCACACCAACTATTCATTTTAAATGGATATTGGAAATGGTGTTCTAGAGTTTCATGTGAATTCTCTTCTGCATATACATGTGAGTTTCGCTGATTGAAAATACCTTTCCTGGTGAATGTTTTTTCAACCTGAAAAAGATTTTGTTAATGAATCATTTTCTTGTTTCTCGATAACCCAATTACAGAACTTTAATTTTTTTCGCTGATCACCAGCACTTCTTGCACTTTGACCAAATGAAATGGATGGAGTTGATGTTCCTTATATATCCTGTGGACACATGATTTGGATACATTTTCTGCCAAATCAATTCTTCGAACGCTCATTGAGGGGTCTTGAATTACATTTTCGAGAACCCTTTCTTCTGCCCGTACATTTCTGACTGACCTTGGTATTCCTGTCGATCTCATATAGGTCGTGAAAGACTCATTTTCACTCAACCTTCGATGTAAGGAACTGAATATCCTTTTACTAGGTTGTCGCCTATGCCGATATAATTCTTGATATTTTCTCAAGGAAGCCCTTGAATTTCCAAGACACATACCATAAACAAAATGCATATCTCACTAAAGGAAAAATTTGGCATTCTGGAACAAGTTCTTCTGAGGAACTGTATTTATTACTCCACCCAAAAAAACATAAAAATTTTGTCCATCTTCGATGACAAGTTGATTTAAATCATTTTTTCATAAAATATAACTGCAATGACAGATGCCAACTTGATTACCGTACATAAGCATTGCAAAATTGAATTGAAATGAATAATGAATATTTTTCTGTATATCAAATGGTTGTGTTGTGCTTTTATCTTCTCAATCGAGTCCTTTCAATAAACACTTAGATAATAAGTTCGACATAATCTTCTTATTACACATTTCCAGAGGAGACATTTTTACATTATTCCAATATTATAGTGAATGAGTTGGAAAAAAGGCACCTCAAAAGTGCATTTCTGTTTGAAATAATTGGGTGGGAATTCAATGCAGAATCTGTTTTACAAATAATAATACAATACAATAAAGAAATCGTAAACATGTATTTATAATCAAAATTCATTTTTGAAAGGATTATACACTCTTTACTAAAAATGTATCAGGGTCGTGGGACGTGAGGTGGGAAAAGAAACTATGGGACTCTTCTGCACATCACTGTGAGAAAAGCATACGATGGAAGGAAAACATACCTTCAAATTATTTTTTTTTCAAAACTATGGAAAACGGTTGGTTTTTCCGGATTCAAACAAGTATACATTATTTACTCAAAATTGAATGAGGATTGCGAAAATTGAATATTTTTTCTGATTTCACCAGTGGCGTAAAACATAAACGAGAAAAGGGACCATTATACTCTTCTTGTACGCCACTGGTGGTAACTGAAAATGTGATTTTTTTTCAAAATAAAGCACTTATTGAACAAAAACATTCCTTCAAATGTAATGGAAATTTTTTTCAAAACTGTGGAAGTAATGAATAAAAAATACTTTCACACGATCGGTAGATATATTGGGGGTGAGTCTGAATTCTCTCATGTGGTTGACCTGAGTGACACACACTGCGCGCCAGAAGCGATGGATATGCGTTATTTTCGCGAAAAATATTTAGGGAGCAAGGTAGGCTCAAAATCCATATTTTCGCTTCTGAAAAATCCGAATTTATCTCACTTCCCATGGAAACGCCCCCGTGGCATCCGTAATTATTGGAGTAATTTCCACGATCGTTCGATATACCGAGAATAAGTCTAAATCTTTTCTGAGGTTGATCTGACTGACATACACTGCGCGCCAGGGGCGATGGATAGAACGATTTTTGCAGAGTTTATAACTGTAGGTGATATCGAGAGATAATTATCACTGATAATGCAGAGTATCATCGAGAAATATTTCTACATTGAGTTTCTCTAACTGTTGTTCTTCAATGAATATTAATGATAAGAAAAAGAAAGGATTTTTTTGAAATATGCTTCAATAACATAGTCTGACTTGTTTTTTCATTTTGTGATGTTTTCGGAAATGAAGTTCAATACTTCCCTTAGAAAATCCATATTTTTGTACTCCCCTCTAAAAGCTCAGCAAATTTGACTCCAGATATTATAATAATAATAATATCTATTCATCTGCTCGATATATAAACAATAGACAATACATTGTACAGACTTTTGATAATAAATTTTTACATTTCACATTTAAATATGTGCGGATATGTGAACAAATAAATATAGGAATACACCATATAAGGCATGGCCTTGAATGGTGTCAAGTTATACACATTCTACCTGAGATTTGTCCCTATTCATAGTACTTATAATGTGGGGGTTCATTAAGAAAAATCAGCGATTTGTGAATAATGACCCTCCATCAAATATTACTTATTATGTGCTCTTTATAGGTTATCTTTAACGAATTATAGACATAGAATTATAAGAATAAAAATAAATAATATATAAATAAAAATAAAAATAAATAGTATATAAAAATAAACAATTCTAACAAACTCTCGAGTTGTAAAAACATCTAACAAAACTATTCTGAACTAGTGTACCTATAGTTATCAATTATATTACTTTAATATTGGAATGGTAATTATTTCTCACACCAATTATTATTTAGACTCATCCCCTGAATACCTATCGTGGAAATTTCAGAGCTCTACTCCACTAATTACGATAGGTACGGAGGGTTTCCATGAAAAACATGAAAATTTGAATTTTTCTGAACTGAAATATTCTTCAGCAAAGATGCCTATCGGATATTAATTTGATGTCCTAATCACAAATCAGTGAAATTCCGCTTATCTCGCCTCCTAATATTATTTTTCGTAAAAATCATCATTTCAATCGCCCCTGGCGCGCATTATATATTACTCAGGTCAACCCCAGAAAATATTCAACA
This sequence comes from Gonioctena quinquepunctata, assembly GCA_018342105.1. Classification (NCBI taxonomy): domain Eukaryota; kingdom Metazoa; phylum Arthropoda; class Insecta; order Coleoptera; family Chrysomelidae; genus Gonioctena; species Gonioctena quinquepunctata. Next base: position 363 of record JAFIRS010007288.1, on the reverse strand, counting down.
TCATCTCCGATATACCTAACGATCCTGAAAATTTCAGAATACTAATACGGGGGTGTTTCCATGGGAAGTGGGACAAATTCGGCTTTTTGAGAACTGAAAATAATTTTTCAGCGAAAATATGGATTGGTACTGAAGTTGATCTCCTGATCACGAATCCGTAAGAAGTTTGAGCCTATCAGTAGGAGATTTAAGCCGGTTCTGGCTCTCCCCCCACCACTATGACGTCACGTGTGACCTTGAATAGTTGCAGGTGTGCAATGTGTGTGTGTTTGACCTTGAGATTTGACTTTGAGATTTGTCATTGAGTTTTGACATTGGGTTTTTCCAATTTAACATTGTTTGGTTTTGTTATTCATTACTTTT
>JAFIRS010007287.1:0-26553 GCA_018342105.1 Gonioctena quinquepunctata | reverse complement strand
GATAGGCTATTGGAAAGATATAACCTAGGATTCAAAAGGCCAGAAAGATTGGATGTCAAAAAACCAGGTCCTCCATTCGATCCACAAATTACTGAAACCGCGCAAAAAGGTGAGTACAGAAAGCATTCTTCAACATTCAATTCGTAAGTACCCTGTGATTCTAATTATATATATATATATATATATATATATATATATATATATATATATATATATATATAATGGAAGGAATTTAATGGACAAAGCCCTCAGAGAAAAGTGCTAACCGTAGACACGTGTTTATATATATATATATATATATATATATTTGAGAACCCCCTGTGTGTGTATGATTCCCGATTAAGACTGGATTGAAAAATCAAACAACTATGTGAATTAAAATGCATATTTCTAATATGATTTTTTTAAAATTTATTGTCCTACAATATCCTCTGATGTAGATCAACTTACAGCATGTGCTTTGGCCAATATTCAATCGATAATGTTTGTATTTTCAACCTATATGGCACTTTTGAAAAAAATAAAATCCCCAACGCAAATAATTCATTGAATCATCACTTTCATCGTGTATTAATTTTCACAACTGCTGCTCATATAAAAAAGACATATCAAACATTTTTAGTTAGTGCGAATCTCCAACTCCACTATTGGAAAAACGCAACTGCATCCAATGTATCAATCCGTCTTATTCAAAATATCTCTCGAAAAAATTCAAAATCAATATTTGCCTGTTGCTGTGATGGCCTGGAACTCTCCAATCTTGAAATTTGAAAGGGAAATAAGGGAGAATAAAACTATTTTCCAAGAGAACTTGTTATTCAAGCCAATTTAATTCAATGGATTGATTCTTTCACCTATTCCACTGGGGTGTTTCGGACTTACGTTATCAATTATGTATATACTCTCTAGAACTATATTTTCTTAATGTTTCAAGTGTATTTTTACATGTTATTTGTTACACTATTTGTCACTATTGAGATCTTTATATCAATTAATAAATTCCAGTCAAACTGTTGTATATATGGATGTACAGTTTTCATAATTATTTTTTTATTCTTATGAAGAAGATTTTCACCAAATCAATAGTAATATATGTTTATCGATATTGCTTACAAACGTTTTTTTGTTATTTCCGAATATTGTGTTGAATTCGAAGACAGTTAGTCTGTATTTCTTTTTGTTATACCTCATCAACGAACATGCAGGCGTTATTGGTTTATGAAATTATTTTCACACTAAGATATTTTTTCAGCACTCAATGACAAGCACCAAATGGCGAGAGATACAATTAGTCCAGGATCCATGGGCCACTTTCGCACTTGATTACTATCAAGCTAATTTTCCGTGAGTAGCTTCATTTTGATGAGACGCCCAACAATTTCCTGTACGAAACTCTCGATTGTGGTAGCTTACAGAGGTAGCAAGGATAAAATATGTCGATTTGATGATTCTCAAAAATTTATTACTAACTGGTTTTTTTTTCGTTGAATCTCAAGATAATTATCTAAATTATTCGAAAAAATATTTTTCCTACAAAATGTATGGTTTGATCAAAGAGTCCCCTTCCAACATGTATCGATTACGGGGTCATCATAAATGATTACTAACCAGCTGATTTTATTTTACTTAGTTAATATGTATATCATTTAACAGTCATATTGTCCTACAACTTGCGTGGTACGTTATCCCGGTCCTAAGCTCAGAAATTGTTAATACCGCAAGACCATTTTTCTTATTACTAACTGTAGGACAAAAATATTACATAATAGGTTAGTGTGTTCTCTGCCCAAATGAAACAATGTCCTACAAAAAAACAGGTATGTATCACTAGTCCGACAAGAATTGTCATTTTTTCGTTTTTCTATTTGTAACATAAGATACAGTGAAAAATCTTTTTTAAACTTTAAATAACTTAATTTTTTAGTGAACTAGGTACGAAAATGTGTGTATTTATATATAAAAAAAATTAATCTTCATCAGATTTATCTGATAAATCTTCATAATCTTCGCTACTAACATCGCGTCATCTTCATCAATTTCACTTTCCTCATTCGTGATATCTGACTCTGTAATAACATGAAAAAATTAAGTAAATTATATAATAATGAATAATCAATCAATAAATAACAATAGTATTAATAGGGTACCTTGTATGTCAGAAGATAATTCTTCAAAAGATGGACTTTGGGGACCATCAAACCAATAATATTCATATTTGCCATCAATTATTGTCCATCCAAAATTTTCTGGCAATTTTTCCGTGGGGCACCGCATGTGTGCATTACACCCTACATTGCAGATGAATGCAGTTCTTTTAATTTGGTGCAACAATTCTTGTTTTGTTGGTGGCAAACTGGAAGGATCATATCCTACGATTTTTTGTTTTAAAATTTCTTCATACCGTCCTTTGTTGATATCCTTTTTTGTTTTTAATGAATACACTCTGCATACATACTCTTCAATAATTTGAACTACCTCATTCGATGTTGACGATTAATAATTTTTAAACTTCTTGTTGAGTGATATCAACCAAAAAGTCAACATTTTTTTTGTATTTGGGAAATAAATTGATTTTTAATTTCATGAATTTCAAATATATATTCAATTGGAGCACCGCGATAACGTACCACGTAATTTGTAGGACAATGTGACTGTTAAATTATATAAATATTAACTAAGTAAAAAAAAAGTCAGCTGGTTAGTAATCATTTTCAATTACTTCATTATCGATACATATTGGAAGGAGGGGACTCTTTGATCAAACCATACATTTTGTAGGACAAATATTTTTTCGAATAATTTAGATAATTATCTTGAGATTTAACAAAAAAAAAGTTAGTAAAATTTTAAATTTTTATTTTTTAAAAAAAAATTGTCGGGCGTCCCATCGAAACGGAGCTATTCACGAAGATTCAGCTTGATAGTAATTATTTTTACATCCAGGATCTGTACTACTACCTTTGAGCGTAGGACCGGGATAACCTACCACGCAATTTGTAGGACATAAAAATGTTATAACATGACAGTTAAATGATATAAAATTAATAGAATAAATACATATTTTATCCTTGCTACCTCTGTTAGCTACCCCAATCGAGAGTTTCGTATAGGACATTGTTGGGCGTCTCATCAAAATGAAGCTACTCACGGAAAATCAGCTTGATAGTAATCAAGTGCAAAAGTGGACCATGTATCCTGGACTAAATGCTTCCATCGATGATGAAGAAAGAACCCCGCGGAGGCCACCCCTACCCAGAAAACGACCTTTCGCGGAAGAAGAAGGACATGAATTACGTTTATGTTTACGTTAAAGAAGAGTTGAGTTCGTGGAAAGAAGGAAATATTTCGAAACTTCTACATGTCGAACCGGGTGTGTTCGAAGATGGAAGGTATGCTAATAATGTTTATGTTTTGAAATAGCAGCAATGGATGTTGCGACAAAGCATAAAATCCAAATTGATGATAAAGAACACCACTTGGTCTTTTATTCTTCATTTACATAAACACTCTCTCAAATTTGCTATTGACGGAAACAATGGAATTATTTGCTGATGATACTTCAATTATTTACTTCTTAAATAGAAGGAGACAACGCCTCAAGATTTTCTAAAATAATACCCTTACCTCAACTGGAATCACATGTGAGAAGTATGTGCAGGGTTTATTCCCTGATTGATTTGTTTGAAAATACGAACAGGGTGTTCATAAAGATAAACTTCAGTCACTATCTTCCATCGATCAAGATAACCTCTTGTGGGTTATTCATGTTTTGTTTTTATTGCATCCTATGTATGACTAACTAACTTGCTTTCCTCTCAACTTTGGTTTTTTAAATTCCTATGTCTTACATTTTCACAACTAGTTATCCTTTCAGGCCCTGGTGAAGTTTATGCGTTAAATAAACGAAACGTTGGGAGTTAGGGAGTTCGTTTTTTAACCTCATTCGACAATTCTGTCAGCCTTCAGTTGTCAAGGACACACATTTGTTTGAATATTTATATTTGAATATGTATTCAACTTATGGGTAATCCTTCGCACTTTTAATATGTTCTTATAACAATCTGGGGTTAGTGGCTATGAAAATATTGAACTAATTATTCTCTATCTTTTACACTTCACAACACAGAATAATGAATAACTCAATACAAAGCAGCACTAAAATATATCACGCACTCCACTGAACTTGCTTGAATCTGAATTTGACTGCTCTCGCCAGCAAACGCTGCATTACTAGAAGGCGATTAGAACCTAGAATTTTCGTGACGTCGCCTCTCGATCATTCTCGATGATTCTGGAAGAAAGCCCGTCATGACGTCAGCCAATCACGTGATAAAGTGACGAAGTGTACTTGCTTTCGTTACAATATACTCTTTACATGTATGTATATATTTTATATATTTGTTTTTTGTCAGTTTGCGATCCCTATTTATGAATATATAATATTTATTGGGACAAAAAGTTAGGTTGATGTGCAGTATGAATCTTTCTGTAAAATGAGGAAATTCGAGCACCAATGGCGTCACAAAATATCCTTATTGTTACGAAGCTGGGGTCCTCCACCATAGCTAGAAGTATACTTGACTATTTATTGTCCGTTTATTACATTTCACAATTACAACACAACAATGTACTAAATAACTAAATGAATCAATTACAGTGCTTAACTAAAATATTGCTCTCGACATTGTATCTGAATCACGCAATATGTTCCAACTGATGAAACAAATAACTCCCTGACTCTCACGTGCGTGTGCACGTATATAGCGGTCCATCACACGGCGAAATATACTAGAAAAGTCTGTAAACTTTCGAGAATGGCCTCAACTTTTCTGAGACGAGCATTGTAAACGGCAGGCAGTAGCACAGTGGATTCGTATCAATATATTACTTATATTTCTTCCGAGTTATAAAGTGTTATACTCCACTAATGTACTTCCGCAAAATTGATTATTTTCGGACATTTTGGAAGAGGAGGCACCATACTATAGATTGAAAATGATTGGATTGGAAACACTACATCTAGGTTGTCTGATGTCATCCCAAGTTGTTTAACTATTTCAAATATCTCACACGCAAGATCATTTCAACACCTAACACGATATTCGAACAATTTTTAAATGACATTTCATTCCATTCAAGGATCGAAGCTTTCTGTGTGAGCTTCAAAGTCAAACCGAACAACAGCCACGGACTGACCGCCAATGAGGTGGCCAAGCAAATCGAAGCCATCAAGGATAAACTTCAAGAAAAGGCAGGAGTTGAAATCACGTCCGTACAAGTTGGAGACAAAGTGAGTATTATTATTAGTATAGAAAAAAAAACACTTTGATACTGAATGTTCCAAGCACTGATAAAAACAACACTTCCAATTATGTTTTTATTAACAGATAAACAAAATGCTCATATCATTTGTTATGAACATGTCATCATAAGTATTGTTGAAAATGAAGTTCCATGTGAACCAATTCTGTTTTGAGATTGAGACTCACTATTGCTATTTTCGTCTATGTATTTTTTTTCAATTAGTGCCTATCTTGTCGTATTCTATCTGAACTTCGGTGTGGGGGCTTGCCCTGTATGATACTGATAGCTAGAAATAATTCTAAATTGATGGGAACAAAATGTGTAAAACCAAATTGTAACTGGAGTGTCTGTCTGAAGGCAAAGTATAATAATAGCTTTCGTGTCATCACAGTAGAGAAACATTAAGAAAAAAAACGAAGGTAGGAGTCCATTGTGCTCAAAGTGGAGTGGATGTATCAGCTGAAGATGGAGCTTTAAAAGTCCGAAACATGTCCGTATATAAATAAATTTCGTGGAGATGATTTTGAGTATTTAATTTCATCAAAAAATAAGAAAACCCATCACGAGCGAAAGTAAATGAAAAGAATCATAAACTTGATAAATATTTGACACCGTCTACTAAACAAGAATACATTATGAAATGATAAATGAACCCAATAAATAAAAAAATAGTCTCATAAGGAATGTCAGAATCAATTGAATATTCGTGGGAGTAAATCAATAAAAATGACATTTCCCCCTTCGTTATTAAAAACACTCAACATATATGATAACCATTTTGAACGTCTGCAATGCACTCTTATCCTGTACATATGACTATTAAAGTTAATGGACACATAAATAAATGGTTATTAATTGCACAAACCATAAAGATAAAAGTGTTGAGAACTCTGCTCCCCCATGATGCATCTAGGGGAAAATTTACTATATAATCAAAGTATCCACAACAGAAAAGGGAATTGGTAATCATTCTCATTCAGAGTTCAGTTGAGTCAAATTCACTGAGCAGTATTCAGTATCGTAATGACAAGTTGAACATATCTCAATGTTAGTGCGTGTTGAATTGAATTGGAATGTTAATAATAAATTAAACCAGTGTGATTCGCCAAAACTTATGAAAAACCATCAGATAGATTCGAAGTAATATAAATCAGAGTCAGACCATTAACTACAGTGCGGTTAATAAATTACTGAAATAATGCTAAACTAATAGTGCCAAACTAGAGACAGCTCCCAGCAAGTAAAAGTATATTCAATTTTATCTGGCTATTGATTTTAGTAATTTTGCACTAAGTGCTTATATGCATGCTTGACAGTGAATTCCTTATTTTATTTGGAAAACGTTATTGTGTGTTTTCAATTTGATCATGCAATATACTTTATGTAGACTTATCAATGCGTTGTTATTACTGAAAAGTTACTATTATATCGGCTTTTGTTATATTTGATATTTTGACAGATGTTAGAATTGTCACAAGAAATAGAACATAATATGATTGTTTTTTATTATTTATTGAAAACTCTACACGGTGTCAGAAGTTTAAAATGAATCAATATCAATTGGATTTCAAGGCCCCTTTTGAATTAAAGTTGATTGGAAATTTGAAGAGAATTGGAAAAAGTTCTATCAGAGACTTCAGTTTTACTTGCTCACAACTGAGAAGAACAATAAAGGGAATGAAGTTAATATGGCTATTCTATTGAGTTTGATGGGAAAAGAAGCGTTGGAGGTATATAATACTTTCAAATTTAATAAGGAAGAAGACCGGACGAATTTTGATGAAATTCCAAGCAGTTCGAAACATATTAAAAAGTACGAAAAAAAATTCTGTTTGAGAGGCATATATTTTTCAAGAGCAGGAGGCAGCCAGGACAACCTTTTGAAAATGATTTAACGTAATTGAAGATTTTGGCTGCTGGGTGTGAGTTTGAACAACAGTAAGATTATTTGATCCAAGACCATATTGTTCTGAACATGGAAGATGCTGACTTAAAAGAAATAATTCTCAGAGAAAGTGATGTTACTTTGGCAAAGATAGTTGAGTTCATAAGGGCAGCAGAGGTGAGTAGAGAATAAGTTCGATCTATTCAATGTTATGGTAAAACTGAAGTAAATGCCGTTGAAGGCAAGAATAATTATTGCCAAAAAAACTTTTGAAAATATGAGGCATGGAGATAATATGGGTCATTTTGGCCAGAAAAAATACAGTTTGAGGAATGAAAATTTGAATATCAGACCAGAGTCCAACAGTTTCTCCTGTAAAAAGTGTGGAAAAAACCATGAATATGGAAATTGTCCAGCTCATGTCAAAACATGTTTACGTTGAAAAGGGAAACATCCTCAATTGAATATTGATAGAAAGATATTTTTTTTATTGGTGCCCCTTTTTACCCATTTAAAGCACGCCTCAGCGTGTTTAAATCGAACTTTAAAAAACGCGCGTTTTTTAAAGGTAACCATGACAACATCAACAAATCGAGAAACGTGAAGTCTAAATGACAAATTTTTTATTATTGATCTGACAGGAGTAATGTCAAATAAAATATTACTCACAATTCGTTCATTTATATGTGCTCCTCCATCCATTTGATGAACTTTTCATATTCTTTTTTATATATATCACTGGACTGGATTTCAGCGGTATTAACCACGATTCTGCCTCACTATTCAAAAAATCGATATTAGAATAATTCATTTTTGAGCTCTGGTGACAACAAATATTGATCTTTGGTAACAAATTGCAAATAAATGTTTTTCTCATTTCCATGACAACGAAAGGTATACTGATGTCACATCACGAATTCAACCTTCTTGCATTATTAGTTCTTATTTCTATTTTTTGTAGTAATAATACCAGTATATATGATTTCAAAGTGCACCAATAAAAAAAAATAACGTAAAGTATTCGTGGATAACTGGTCTTAAAAACACTTGCTCTATTTCGAGCACTCCGGCTGCGCCGTCGTGCTCGAAAAATCGCGCGTGTTTTAAAGCCCTTTTTATCCACTTATACTTTAATATACTATTCTGTGAATTGAAAAATCCACGATTAAAATGAAGTTCTTTTTTGTGAATGTCTAACAGAAAACAACTACTTCCCCGGCTAAAGCCACGCTGGACATTGAACTACATCTGATAGATATTCTGAAAAGGCCCTAACTCAAAACAAAATATCTGAAATTGAAAATTTGCATTTTCATTCAGATAGTTATTTGATTTTCTATTCCAGTCTTAATTAAGAACTCATAAAGATGAATGAGGCAAAGAAGAATGTTTTCCAAAGAGAGTACTCACCAGAAATCATTCAAATTGACGAGAGAGAATCGCATTACTAGGTCTCAATCATTTGCGACGAAATCTATTTCAGCTTCCACGATCATCAGAAGACCGGAGAAGGGAAACACATTTCAAGAAGCATCTCACTTTGCAAAGATGGAAAAGTTAGAATCATTTCTTTGAGACGCTTTGAAATTAGTGTTTTCGACATTAAAACTGTCATGGGTCATGATAGACGATTTGCTGAAAATATAAACAGGATGTTCATAAAATCAGATGTGGAATCATTCGCAACCGAAAGATAAACTTTAGTCACTATCTTCCATCGTCAAGATAACTCTGTGGGATATTCATGTTGAAAGGAACATTCTCACTGAATATGATAGGATTTTCTGTGAATTGAAAATCACGATTAAAATGAAGTTATTTTTGCAGAATGTCACGAAAACAATTCCGGCTCACGCTGGACATTGAATCTACATCTGATAAGATATTCTGGCTCTAACTCAAAGAAAATATCTGAAATTGAAAATTTGCATTTTCATTCAGATAGTTATTTGATTTCTATTCCAGTCTTAATCGAACTCATAAAGATAATGAGGCAAAGAAGAATGTTTTCCAAAGAGTATCACCAGAAATCATTCGAACATTGACGCAGGAAGATATCGCATTACAGCTCATCATTTTTCGACGAAAATATTTCACGCTTCAGATCATCAGGAAGACCGGAAGAAATGGGACCATTAGCAATCACTTTGCAAGATGAAATTGTTAGAATCATTTCTTTGGAGACACTGAAATTAGTGTTTTGACATTAAACCTGTCATGGGGCGATAGATTGTTGTGAAAATATAACAGGATGTCATAAAACAGATGTGGAATCATCGAACTGGAAACTTAGTCACTTCTCATCGTCAAGATAACTTTGTGGGTATTCATGTTGAAAGGGAACATTCTCATTGATAGAAAGATTTTTGTGAATTGAAAATCCACGATTAAATGAAGTTATTTTTGTGAATGTCTAACAGAAAATCACTCTTCGGTTATTACGCTGACATTGAACTACATCTGATATATATTCTGAAAAGGCCCTAACTCAAAAGAAAATATCTGAAATTGAAAATTTGCCTCATTCATCTCTATGAGTTCTTAATTAAGACTGGAATAGAAAATCAAATAACTATCTGAATAAAATGCAAATTTTCAATTTCAGATATTTTCTTTTGAGTTAGGGCCTTTTCAGAATATCTATCAGATGTAGTTCAATGTCCAGCGTGGCTTTAGCCGGGGAAGTAGTTGTTTTCTGTTAGACATTCACAAAAAATAACTTCATTTTAATCGTGGATTTTCAATTCACAGAAAATCTTTCTATCAATATTCAATTGAGAATGTTTCCCTTTTCAACATGAATACCCCACAAGAGGTTACCTTGACGATGGAAGATAGTGACTAAAGTTTATCTTTCAGTTGCAGATGATTCCACATCTGATTTTATGAACATCCTGTTTATATTTTCAACAAATCAATCTATCATACCCCATGACAGGTTTTAATGTCAGAAAACACTAATTTCAAAGTGTCTTTCCAAAAGAAATGATTCTAACTTTTTCCATCTTTGCAAAGTGAGATTGCTTCTTGAAAATGTGTTTCCCATTTCTTCCGGTCTTCCTGATGATCGTGGAAGCGTGAAATAGATTTTCGTCGACAAAAATGTATTGAAGACCTAGTGAATGCGATGTCTCTCCTCGTCAATGTTACGAATGATTTCTGGTGAGTACCTCTTTGGAAAACATTCTTCTTTGCCTCATTCATCTTTATGAGTTCTTAATTAAGACTGGAATAGAAAATCAAACAACTATCTGAATGAAAATGCAAATTTTCAATTTCAGATATTTTCTTTTGAGTTAGGGCCTTTTCAGAATATCTATCAGATGTAGTTCAATGTCCAGCGTGGCTTTAGCCGGGGAAGTAGTTGTTTTCTGTTAGACATTCACAAAAAATTACTTCATTTTAATCGTGGATTTTTCAATTCACAGAAAAATATTTCTATCAATATTCAATTGAGAATGTTTCCCTTTTCAACATGAATACCCCACAAGAGGTTATCTTGACGATGGAAGATAGTGACTAAAGTTTATCTTTCAGTTGCAGATGATTCCACATCTGATTTTATGAACATCCTCTTTATATTTTGAACAAATCAATCTATCATACCCCATGACAGGTTTTAATGTCAGAAAACACTAATTTCAAAGTGTCTCTCCAAAAGAATTGATTCTAACTTTTTACATCTTTGCAAAGTGAGATTGCTTTTCGAAAATGTGTTTCCCATTTCTTCCGGTCTTCCTGATGATCGTGGAAGCGTGAAATAGATTTTCGTCGACAAAAATGTATTGAAGACCTAGTGAATGCGATGTCTCTCCTGCGTCAATTAGACATTTATTGAATTACAAGCTTTTCAAACAGATTCAAGAATTATTTTTAGATTAAAGATTCTCCTAGTCGAACCAGAAATCTATACCATTTACCGAGTGTACCCCATTCCTATCCTAGATAACAGAACTGGGTTACATCACATTTTATCTACAACTCATAATTACATTGCAAAAGACGATGATTCGATGTTGTATGTTGCTTTTCAGAACCTTGATGAATGTAAACAATATTTTTTTTATTTTCAAATCTGTGAAAATGTAGTTTCATATCCAATTGACGGTTATTCATTATGTGAAGCACAAATTTAAAGACCACTCTTAGAACTTCCCAAAATATGTTCAGTTTCCCTTTTATTTGCAAAGACTACACGTTTCTGAAATTCAATCAAAAACATGTTTAATTACCTTGTCAGATCCTGAGCTGAAACCTTTGAAGTTAAGCAAATTAATTGTTGACAATCTGAATATTGCCCCACATAAATTAAATCAATACCATGAGGAATTAGACAAAATTATAAATGAACCATTTGTGAAAAAACATATTTCATGGTTTACATATTTCACTATTACCATAATTATTTGTAGTGTTTCACTATACATATTCTGTAAGTGTAGGAATAGACGTTCTATGGAAATAGGTTTACTGACTTCAAGCATGAACGATCAACATCTACAACCTCCAAGACCGAGAATAGCATTCTCATCCCTCAGAAACTTGCTACCCTCAAGGAGAAGACATTCATCTTCAAGAACCAATTGAAGAGGAACATATCGAATTGAATTCCAATGCACCCTCAAAATCGTATGCCTAATGAAAGTTGCCGTATCGCATCAACTTTCTCTTCAAGGGGGAAGTTGTTAAATCAGAATCCTGTATGGTCCCTTTGTCCCAAGATTGCATCAGCTTCTACGCAGTTCCACAAGAAACCAGTCAACACATTTCAAGGTGTCCTCAAGGTGACCTAGATGAACGACGCCATGCACCGTCAGCACTCCATAGTTTATAAAGAAAGATCCCAGACTCCAGGAGAGCATTCGCAATTCACCTTCGAATCCGATACATAGCCACAGTGATTGTATTGTAATAATTTTCTTCCTAGTTATTCATACTGCGGATTATTTGTAATTTAATAAAAATAAAGTTCTTTTTCAAAAAAGAAGTATAAGTGAAAAACTCCATAACATGCCTAAGCACGTTGCAACTATTTCGGTGGCTTCCAATCAAATTATAATCTCATTGCACATCTTAGGTTTATTCCTTATATTTCCTGAAAAATAAAATTATTATTATTGTTACGAAACTGGATTCGTTAATTGCAATCAAATATACTGCAATGAATTCAGTCTCTGTTTATTTCACTCCGAACACATCACAACAATGCATTACAAATTACTGCTCTATACTTACTTCGCACGAGTCACACAATTAACATCGACGAATAAACTAAACTCTGTCGCATGCGATCCGCTTATATATTCAAAAACATACGTCTAGACTTTCCGAGGTCATTTCCGGAACCGTCTGGCTTTTTCGCTATGATTCGGTGATTCGATGACGTCATCGGTAAGTCTCGCCGGCCCGCATAGTCTGGCATGTGCCCGATGAACAGGGACGGACTTACTAATTCCGTACATTTTTATAAACATGGTTATTATGAAAATTATTGCACTATTTCGGTAGTTCTCAATCCAATCTCATTGCGAATCTTAGGTTCATTCCTCATAATTCTTGAAAAATAGAATTATTATTATTATGAATGGAAATTGTGACACCTTCTCAAGTGGTAGTTTTCACGAACCGTGCATTATTTTTCTCAATTCCGCAGGATAAAAGCCAATCAGTAATCTTCACCCTCCTGCCCAAGGATGATAACCAGTTTCACATAATCTTCTTCATGGTGTGCGTTGTACTGGCTGCCATGATCGCGGCTTCCGTTCTTCTCATCTTCATCAGACGCCACATCAAATCTCGCGATAAAATCCAAGGGCTCTCCAGACCGGACACCGAAGCCAGCAAGGACTATCAGGATTTATGCAGATCTAGAATGGCGACCAAGGGACAAACCACAGGCGAAACCGTACACGGAAGGATAACTTCATTGTCGAGAGAATCCGAACAGAGTCCTTCCACTAGGTCGAGCACATCTTCGTGGAGCGAGGAACCGGCTTTGCATAACATGGATATATCGACAGGTAAAAATTCAGTTACGTCTAATATTATTAAGGCAAAACAAACATAAGAATGAACTGTAATAAGATTCAAGTTAATTGTTGTAATAGAATGCCCAGAAGAGCGGTGTGGAGTTCTTTGGACCGCCTTGCTAGTTTCAAATTTTTTATGTTTCAAGCAAAGTTTTTGAAATTGTGAATTTAAATGGACGCCAGAATTGTTATTTAAACTAGGACAAAAATCCAAATTCCCTATTCAATAATGATTGCAAATCAAATAACTTTCCTTGTGTAAATACCTACAGCAATAAAACAAATACCAACTTATAACAATCTATTTACAAATTTTTACATCTTCCAATTCTTTAACATTGAATGAATTTAAATTCCAACGCAAGAAAACTAATGAAGTTTTTGTCTGCTGAACCTGTCGGTTTATCGATGTCGATGTACCTTGATTGTATTTTTGTGTAGCACTTAGCTAGACTTTACGAAGCTGCTTGGCTCGCAATCAGAGGGTACTTATAGCTGCTGGGCGACCGATCAGGTAGACTCAAGCATCTGCTTCTGGTCCATCGAGTGTGTTCTCAGCGATTTAACATGAAAACCAATATTGTTTGTGTCAGAATTTGATATACAAAAACTCTACTTCTTGAAACTTGGAATATTTTCAATGCACTCCTCAACTCATTGTTGTTACAATTGAGTGTAATCTCATCAAGAGATTATTACTTAAAATTAATTGAGTATACAAATGAGTAATATCCAATACTGAAATTGAAGAATTATTTTAATAATTTTTATGAATTAATAAAAATTGATCTTTGCTTCATATATGGAAAAGATTATTTTTTCTCTGATTTTGAGCAACCAAGATTATACGTTATCAAGAATAAAAAATCAGAATTTGGCACAATCAAGTTTGTTGAATATGATATACGAAAATGACTTCAATTTCAGCGATATTCAAGAAAGGTATATGAGAATCAATGTTTGACCAGCCGTCAAATACTTCTTCAAGAAGGTTTCTATAAATTAAAAAAATTCCAAATTAATACCAAATTTAAATAAAATATATATATATATATATATATATATATATATATATATATATATATATAAAATGTGTCACTTCAACCACATAAAATCACAGCTCGGTGATTATTATCACCAAATATGGAACCATACCAAAGATATATAAAAACTCATGGAAAATATATACATGTGGGATTCATAATCCTGACAGAATTCTTCAAAAATATATAGTGAACGACACTGCTATTTTTAGTCAGATTGACCTGAATAAATCTAATCACTGTTTTCTTAAACAAAATATGTAGATACTTCAGATATTTCCTTTTGAAAAATTATCTGACTTCTCTTTAAAATTATTTGAATGTGACATATTTAAAATATAATTGGTCCAAACATCATTTCCAATACGTAGGTACCTCCTTGAGATCACTCACAACTCACTGATTCGAAATCATATTCGCGGAGAAAGGAAAATGCTCTTTTTAATAAATTATTTCAACATGGCATATTCTACTCTATTAATTAATGGCCGACGAGCTTCAGAAAACCATATATCTTAATTGCCGAAAGATCAGAAAAGGGACGAGAATGTCACGCACTTCGCCTTGAATATCATCGTACTGTCAGATTCCCTTGCGACAGTCTTCTTCTTAGCCGTAATAATTGTTTCATTGCCCACGATTAGATGTCGCTAAGTTTTTCAATAGGGAAGTGAATGAATCTCGAGCATATCAATGAGAAATATAACAGATATATCGTTACACAACATTCGCAAAGATATTCACATAAATAAAGAAACGACATTATTGTTTCAATATGTACTAACGACAGGATACACTATCACTTTTGAAAATATACGAATATCAGCAATTAATGGATACTTCCGAAAACAACCAGAGAAGCCATCGAGAATGAGCGGCGATCACATAGTCTGAATGAAAGAAATTACATCCAGAAACTACCAACAATATGGAAATATATCTTATCCCACCGACGAGTGAACAAGAAATACAATACTGACACAATTGGAGTAGCAATAACGAATCCAGGTCTATAAACGACGCTCGCAGGAGAGATATCAAGTATGACATCAGCATGCGCACTCAGATGTGAGTGCTCACGACTCTGAATTGAGAAGTACGACGAAGAGACATCGGTCGAGTTCGAATGAAATATACAGGGTGCGTTAGAAGTACTTCGACAAACTTCAGGAGGTGATTCCTCACAATATTCTAATATGAATTGTCCAAATAAATATATGTCCGGAAATGCTTCGTTTCCAAGATACAGGGTGTTGAAGTTTTATTTTTATTTAAGTTTGTTTTTGATAACTTTTGAAATTCTTACCTTAATTGAACGCAAAATGGTATTGAGAGGTTTTTTGAGGTGTCGAATTTGAACCTGATGTTATTATTGCTCTTACTCGTCTTTTTCTTTTTCGAAGATTCATTACTTTTTTGAGCGTACTGTAACGTAAATAAACTTAACTTGGTTTTAATAATTTATTTCACACTTAAATCTACAACTTAATTTATATTACTACTCCACTGTATAGCTCGATCGTATGGGCTCGTTCAGACTGTTCGTGCCATCTTGAGGGCTACCTATTTATCTCCGTCACAGAATTCCCGATCTTTCGAATTCCGGCAGTTGACGACCAGCATGTTCCAATCGTTTCCAATATCGACCGTTGCTCTCCGCGGCAGAGCGACTGGACTGTTCTCGAACATCTCTGGGGATGACCTCATCGCTGTCGACGGCAACGTGCGAGGCGACAGGTCCGGCCTAGGTTCGTTACATTGCCCCCTTCTTAAAGACATTTCGTCCCGAAATTTCATCCTTGGAGTGTGACGATATCTGCATGACTCCCCATATCTGCACCGTGAAGTTCGATGGAAGTAACACTCCACGGTCTTCATGATCGGTCGTGGAAGAGGGTTACAGCAAACCAAAATCTTGACGCCGCTGGATCTGAATATCGCCTCCAGCATACTTCTTATGACTCTCCAGTCCAACCCATCAATACCACAGGACAATTTTGGAATTGCTAGATCCACCAGATTCTGGTCCACCATAGTATCTCTTAGGTTGGTGAGACTCTTCCAGACATCTTCATAGGACGGTTTATCTTGGGAATGCCTCTTGGTAACTAGGTAGTAGATGTTTCTCTGGCCTTTCTTCAACTGTAGCACCCCACCAACTTCTGGATTCTGCTCCCGCAGTGTTTGGACTTGACCAAATTTCTTGGAGAACACTACGGCGATGCCCCTGGACATTCGAAGATCTTCTGCCAGACAGTGCGCTAGTGCGTAGTCAACAGGCACCTCGAAAAGGTCTCGTGACTCCTCTCTAGTAACCCCATGTAGAACTTTCTGCCCGTTTGAATACAAGGACATAAACTTCTCGAACATCATCCTCCGGTGGCTTGAGGGTGCGAACTTGGTCATGGTTTCCAGCGTAAGGGGCCAACCTGTTGAAATGGACGACCCTTGGTTTCCCTCGGGGTGGCTTATGGATTCGGTACACAAGGTCGTTTATCCTTTTCACGATCTTATACGGGCCTTCCCACGAGTTCCGCAACTTTGGTGATAGTCCACGACGACGTTTGGGGTTGTACAGCCAAACCAGGTCATCAACCTTAAATCCTCCATCGTCGGCCTTGATGTCATAGGTCTTCTTCATTTTATCGCTGGCACTCTGGATGTTCAACCGGACTCGTTCGTGGATGTCGTCCATTCTCTGCCGAAGTTTGCTGACGTAGTCCTCTCCCGCAGTGTCTTGTCCTGGCGGTATCCCAAACTTCAGGTCACAAGGCAGTCGCAGTTCTCGGCCCATTATAATACTAGCAGGAGTTTGACCTGTTGACTCGTGTACTGCGGATCGATAGGCCATCAGGAACAAATGAAGATACTGGTCCCAGTCTCTTTGATGGTCAGAGACAACCTTGGACAAGTGGCGGTTGATCGTCCTGTTCATCCGTTCCACCATTCCATCGGACTGCGGATGTAGGGCCGTGGTTCTTGTCTTGCGGATGTTCAGCAGTAGACATATTTCTTGGAAAAGGTTGGATTCGAAATTTCTGCCTTGATCCGAGTGCAGCTCCATTGGAATACCGAATCGACATATCCACTCTTTCATCAAGACGTCGGCGACGGTGATGGCTTCCTGGTTGGGCAGGGCATAGGCTTCCGCCCACTTACTGAAGTAGTCCATTGCCACAAGGATGTATTTATTCCCGTGGTCGGATACGGGAAACGGGCCGGCGATGTCAATGGCGATTCTCTCGAACGGGCTGCCTACGTTGTACTGACGCATCGGGGCCTTGGGTCGTATTCGAGGTCCATTGCTAGCAGCGCATACAGCGCACTTTCTGCACCAGTCCTGGACGTCAGCTTGACAATTGGCCCAGTGAAACCGTTGCCTCACTTTCTGCAGGGTCTTCGTCACTCCCAGATGTCTTCCAGCGACTCCATCATGGATTTCCCGCAGCACTTCCTCTCTTCTGATCCTGGGAACAATTATTTGGCGTCTGTCTTCCCCACCAATATCGGCCTCCAGCACACGTTTCAGGATCCCATTGTCCAGAATAAGAGAGTTCCATTGTGCCCAATAGGACTTAACAGCCGGCGAGTAACCTGCGACTTCCTGCCATGATGGTCTTCGATTGCCCTTCTTCCAGCTGACGACTAAGCCAAGGTCGGGGTCTCTCTCTTGGTCTTTCTGGATCTTGCTGTCATTCCAGTTGTCATCCATTGCCGCGGTTCTACAAAGTGTTGCTTCTTTCTCTTCTGCTCGTCGGCAATGTGAGCAATCATCTGGACATGGTCTTCGCGACAAGGCATCTGCATTCTTATGGCTAGTTCCGGCTCGATGTTCGATCTCGAAATCGAATTCTTGGAGTCTCTCGATCCAACGTGCTACTTGACCCTCAGGATTTTTGAACTGTAAGAGCCATTTGAGAGCTGCATGGTCAGTTCTCAACAGGAATCTTCTTCCATACACGTACTTGTAGAAGTGCTCCACCCTTTACAACAGCTAACAGCTCTCGCCTGGTGACACAGTAATTGCGCTCTGGTTTGCTAAGCGTCTTGCTGAAATAACCAATGACCTTCTCCTGTCCCTCCTGGATCTGAGATAGGACAGCTCCAAGTCCCACGTTGCTGGCGTCCGTATCCAAATGAATTTCCCTTCGGGTAGGGGATAGCTCAGTACAGGTGCGTTGATCAAAGCTCCTTTCAGCTTCCTGAATGAGTCTTGACATTCTTCGGACCACTGGAACTTTGTTTGGCCCTCCGTGAGCCTGGTCAGTGGTTTAGCGATGTTGGCGAATCCCAGCACATATCGGCGATAGTATGTGCATAAACCAAGGAAACTTCGAAGTTGGTGAATGTCTTTTGGGATGGGCCAATCCTTAACAGCTTTGATCTTCTGGTCATCCACTGCTACTCCTTCCCCAGAGACAACGTGGCCGAGGTATCGTACTTCTTTTTGGAACAGATGGCATTTCTTAGGGCTCAGCTTCAATCCGGAGTTCCTCAGTCGCAGGAATACTTCCTCCAAGTTTTTCACGTGGTCCTCGAACGATCTGCCGACCACAATTATGTCGTCGAGATACACTAGACACGTGTTCCATGAGAGTCCCTTCAGCACTGTCTCCATCAATCTTTCGAATGTGGCGGGAGCATTACAGAGCCCGAATGGCATAACGGTGAACTGCCACAATCCTGAGCCGATGGTAAAAGCAGTCTTTTCGATCTTCCTGAGCCAGTTCTACTTGCCAATATCCACTCTTCAGATCAAGGGTCGAGAAAATCGTGGAACCAGCCAACGTGTCTAGGGTGTCATCTATTCTTGGGAGAGGGTAACTGTCCTTCTTCGTGACATTATTAAGTTGGCGATAGTCTACACAAAAGCGTGTCGATCCATCCTTTTTCTTCACCAGTACGACTGGAAGGACCAGGGACTGTCAGATGGTTCGATAACTCCTTCTTTTCCCATATCGCTGACTATTTTGTCAGCCTCTTCCTTCTTGGCAAGAGGAAGTCTTCTTGCTGATTGCCGGATCGGTCGGGCACCCCCAGTATCAATCTTGTGCTGGACCACATTAGTTCGACCTCCTTTTCCTTGTCCGGTATCGAAGATGTCTTGGTACTTTTTGACTAAATCTCTTAGTTTGGGCTGTTGAGCTGGTTTTATATCTTTGGAAGAGATGGCAACTAATTTTTCTAGTTCTGTGGGCAAGTTGTTGGGTTGGCTAATCGTACCTCGTACGCCCCGGATCACAGATGAAACTGACGAGCAGTGCCCTAAAATTGTTCCTTTCTTTAAGGTCACTGGAAAGTAATTGACATTCATGACCCTTACCGGTACCAATTTTTCAGCACGTAACAGGGTTTTCCCTAGGGCAATCCCTCGTCCAATTTTCTCATCATGAAGTTTGGGCTCGAACATCACCACGTCTCCACTACTCGCACTCCCGTCCAGGCGAGCCTCCAGGATGGTTTCAGCCCTCTCAGGTACGCTTACATCCTCAGCCAACAGCACACGGATCAACTCTTCACTTCTCCCATGAAGTACCAGCTCTTCTCCGTTGACACGTAGGACGCCGTCTTTGAAATCCAATTCAAACCCTCTGGAATTCATGATGTCCATTCCGATGATCGCATCGTCTTCGATGTCCGCTACAAGTGCCTGATGTTTCACTTTAGTGCTGCCCAAAATTATTTCAATCGGTAGCTCGCCATATACAGTAGCTGGCTCCCCTGTTGCTGTGCGTAGCTTCCAAGTTGTCGTTTCAATTCGTTCCGGTGTTCTGGCAAAGGAAGGCCCGAAAATTGTCCTAGTTGCACCTGTATCTAGCAGCATGGTGCAAGGCTCGTTATTGATGAGACCGTCTACGAAAACACCTCTGTTCTGTCGTTGCAGGATAGCGACATATGCGTTGTTAACCGGGGCTTGCTGGACACAGGCCGACGATTGCCCCTTCTCGTCGACCTTCTTTAGTTTTCCTGCATCGGAGTCGTGTTTTCGAATGTTGGACATTTGCTACGCACATGTCCAATTTTGCCACAATTCCAGCATCTTATCTGTCTTTTCTCAGGCAAAACTTCCTTAATCACTTTCCTCATGGCAGCTTCCAAATTAGCAGGCTCCTGTGAGTCTTCCTCAATCATTCGGACTTTACTCTGGCTTTTGCAAGATTGTTTCGCTGCCTCGAATTCCAAAGCGCGTGCCAGTGCGTCTACGAGATGTGTTGGACGGGCTAGTGTCAACGCTTGTCTAGTTTCTTGGTCACGGAGTCCATCCAGGAATGCTTGAACCGCTAGTCGCTCCATTACATTTTCTGGTGTGGCTGGATATGCGAGACGAACCAAGCGTGCAATGTCAGTTTCGAATTCTTGTAAGGATTCGCCCGATTTTTGGCAGCGATTTTTCAGCTGGGGTGGTATATTCCGGCCCCTAATTTTTTTGTTTATCGCTGATAGTCCTCCTGTTCTTGGGCGGTGAGAGTTTGTAGAATATTTGTCGCTTCTCCACGTAATGCAAGTGTCAGTGCTACAGCTCTTTCCCCTGCATTCCATCCGTTTGCTTTGGCCGCTGCTTCAAACTGCCGGCGGTAATTGGCCCATGGAGTTTTTCCGTCGAACTGAGGCGGCTTCATGGAAAGCTTCCCTATTTCTGGAATGACCTTGACATCTTTTATTCCCTCTTGAACTTTATCCAAGTTCAAACTCAAGTCCAGCATTGCATTTTCGTTAACCATCTCTGTGGAGGGCGCACTATTAATTCGTTTTTCCAGCTTACTGATCGTTTCCTTCATTTTGTCCATTTCTGCCCCGACCCCATCTTTGATTTTATCCACCTCCGTGTTCATTTGCTCCCTAATTTTATCTATCTCTGTCTCAACGGTTCCCATTCTTTCTTCTAGAAAATTAGCCACACCACACAATCCTTTTTTTAGGCCTTCTGTGTTTTCCAGGAACTTCTCTTCCAGGCTTCTTGAATTTTCTAGAAGCTTCTTCCAGATTTCTAGAATTTTTGAAGCTTCTCTTCCAGATTTCTAGCATTTTCTTCCAGGCTTCTTGAATTTTCTAGAAGCTTCTCTTCCAGATTTCTAGAATTTTCTTGAAGCTTCTCTTCCAGATTTCTAGAATTTTCTTCCAGGCTTCTTGAATTTTCTAGAAGCTTCTCTTCCAGATTTCTAGAATTTTCTTGAAGCTTCTCTTCCAGATTTCTAGCATTTTCTTCCAGACTTCTTGAATTTTCTTCCAGGCTTCTTGAATTTTCTTCAAGCTTCTCTTCCAAAGTCCTCGAATTTTGTTGCAGCTCTTCTTTCAAGGATTCTATTATCGGACTCAAATCACCTCCGGGAACTTTGAATAAAAATGTTTCGGGGTCCTCACCTTCTTGGATAAGTCCTTCTGCAAGTCTTTCCTGGAGTACTTGCTTTTTACCCGTTGTTTCCAGTTCCCTTTCCTCCAATTCCTGTTTCAATTCCGCTACCTTCAAGTCCGCAAGACGCACTTTTCTTGAACACATTTTGTCTTTGACGAGGTATCAGTCTGTTTCACACGAAAAGTGTATCAGTTTATATTCCCACGCACAATTGTCCACTTCGCGAAAACCGGGCCACTGTCTATTTTCTGTTTCACGCGAACAGTGTATCAGTTTATATTCCCACGCACAATTGTCCACTTCGCGAAAACCGGGCCACTGTCTATTTTGGGTGTACAAAAAGGTCTATCAATTTATTTTTCTGACTATCCACTCCACGATCACTTGTTTATTTTCAAAATCTCACTTCCGACACCAATTGTAACGTAAATAAACTTAACTTGGTTTTAATAATTTATTTCACACTTAAATCTACAACTTAATTTATATTACTACTCCACTGTATAGCTCGATCGTATGGGCTCGTTCAGACTGTTCGTGCCATCTTGAGGGCTACCTATTTATCTCCGTCACAGAATTCCCGATCTTTCGAATTCCGGCAGTTGACGACCAGCATGTTCCAATCGTTTCCAATATCGACCGTTGCTCTCCGCGGCAGAGCGACTGGACTGTTCTCGAACATCTCTGGGGATGACCTCATCGCTGTCGACGGCAACGTGCGAGGCGACAGGTCCGGCCTAGGTTCGTTACAGTACTTCTAGCACATCAATTCCTCTATCATACCTACGTAAAAAAGCTACCCTTGTTACAAGTCGCTATAAGCAACCGTTTGCTAGATATTTGGACTTGAAAATTCCAAGTCGATTATTTGATAATCGATGCGCCCTGAAGTTATTACCATTATTTTGCATTTTTGACAAGAATGCTTAGGAAATGAATTTGACGTTCAAGTAAGTAGTTTTGTTTTTTTGTAGGAGGCGCCGCCTATTTATTTGTACTCGTTTGAAATAGTTATTTTTGTGTCAGGGGTGCAAAATCTGTATTTGTTTTAATAAAATTTGCAAGAAATATCAACATTTTATTTCAAGAAATTTTGAATATGTAGAATAAAATAAAATAAAGGAAACTAAATTGAATCCAAATAAATCGTTCAAAATGTCCACCTTCAGCGAAGATACAGGCATTCAGTCTTCTAGTCATTGAATCTCGTACCCGTTCAAAATTAGTGTAGTGTTTCTTATTGTTTCACAAGCGTCTACTATTCGGTTTCTTAGATCTTTCTCGTTCGCTACTGGAGTTTTATAAACAAGTGACTTCAAATGTCCCCAAAAATAAAAATCTAGCGGGTTTAGATCTGGAGACCTTGGTGCCCACGCCTGGTTAGGTTCTTCTACACCCCTACCGATCCATCGATTTGGATAGACAGTGTTAAGGAATTCCCTGGCTACAACGCTGAAATGGGCTCCATCATGCATAAACCACATGCGGATACGAATTTCTCATGGTACATTCTGAAGTAGTCCTGGCAATTCATTTTCTAAAAAGTCTCTGTACGTTGCGCCATTCAGTCGGAACGCAGGAAAGGAAGGACACTTATCAAGTACTTATCAATTATTGCCGTCCATACATTTAGAGAAGATTGATACTGATAATGTCTTTCAATAACTGCGTGCGGATTTTCCAGAGCCCAAACATGGTTGTTATGGAAGTTTGTGATAGCATTTCGGGAGAAGTTTGCCTCGTCCGTGAAGAGTACATATCTTGAAAATTGAGGATTTCCAGCCAATTTTCTCAAAAACCACTGACACATAGTAATGGCAAAAGAGTTTGTACCTTTTGAATATGGAATGGATAAAATTGTTGATCGGGGATAATTCTCCAAAGTGTGGACTGAGTAGAATTGATAGCTTCAGCAATTATTCTTGTACTTGTTTCTGGATTCTCCTCGAGAGCGTTCAAAACAGCTTCTTCCAATTCTGGGGTTCGGACTGCTCGTGGTCTTCCAATAATATCAGCTGCCCTCTTAAAGCTACCTGTTTCTGCCAAACGACGGTGGAGACTGCTAAATGTTGGAGCTGAAGGCAGTACACGATTAGGAAATCGCTCCTGGTAAATTCGTCTTGCTTCGCGCGCATTGCCATCCGCAAGGCCATAAACGAAATGCATATCGGCTAAATGAGCATTATTGTTTAAATAATCCATTTTTTCAAAATTAGTGTTTTAAAACTTACAGAAACTTCAACAAAACAACAAAACATTTAACTCACATAATATGTGATTTCCAAAACTACTTACTTAAACGTCAAATCCATTTCCTAAGCATTCTTGTGAAAAATGCAAAATAATGGTAATAACTTCAACACGCATCGATTATCAAATAATCGACTTGAAATTTTCAAGTCCCAATATCAAGAAAACGGTGACGTGTAACAAGGGTAGCTGTTTTACGTAGATATGTTAGAGGAATTGATTTTTCTACTGAAAAATGTGCTAGAAGTACGCTCAAAAAACTTATGAATCTTCAAAAAAGAAAAAGACGTCTAGATGGGGGCGCCCCCCACCAGTAAGAGCAATAATAACACCAGGTTCGAATTCGACACCTCAAAAAACCCCTCAATACCAATTTTCGTTTAAGGTCAGTATTTCGAAAGTTATTTGAAAAAAAACGAAAATAAAAATAAAACTTCAACACCCTGTATCTTGGAAAAAAAGCGTTTCCGGACATATATTTATTTGAACAATTCATATTAGAATATTGTGAGGAATCACCTCCTGAAGTTTGTCAAAGTACTTCTGACTTAACCTGTACATCACTTGGGGAATGGCGAATGTGATTTTGTAGAAGCAGTTCCACGATGATCCACGAAACGTAGATACACACACATATACAGGATGTGATCTTACTTGTTGTCCTCATGTGAAAGACGGGTGTATAATGAAATTTTTTAACGAAGTATAATGGTTGAAAATTCTGTAATAAATTCGAATAAACTCGTAATTCCATGTAAGAAGTAAAATTCATATTTTTGGGAACCACTGTTCTCTAAACGTTTTGCTTTGGCAATTTTCCAGCAAAGATGCAAACAAAGTACCTACAAACCTGGAATATACGACTCAGTAGTGAATGATGATAGGTTAACTGATTCATACCTACGTCATAGGTTATTATCCAAGCTGTGTAGATGTAATCAATTGACAAATTTAAAGCTCAACACAAGATGAGAAACAAACATTATTCATTGAAGGAATATTGCAGTTGAATCGAGAAATGAAACATCACTTATACACTCTTCTAGCAGCAAATCGCTGTCAAGGTTTCAACCGTTTAAGCAGTAGTCAAAAATAATTCCCAATGATTATCACTATTTCAAAATACGCCGTTTAAGGAAAAAAATCATTACTATAGAAAGTGGACAAAAAAATTTAAAGTTCAACTGAACAGAACTGACACAAAACAGCATCAAATATCTAAGGTTACTCCCAGATAAGCATTTAACCAGCAGAACACATATACTAACTATACCATAAGACAAAAATAATAGTCAGTCAGTCAGTTAGCTCGATCGTTCAGTGTTGCAACCTCCGCGCCGCCGTCGATAAATATCAGTACAACCTCAACCACGAACTTTAGTTAAAATAGAGGCTGCTTCAAATGCTCCGTAAGATCTATGCACGGACCGAAATAAACGGTGCCAAGTTTATGCGCTGGGTCCGCATCTAGAACAAGTGGCATATCGCATTTAAAACAAGCGGGATATCAAGAAACAATAGATTTTTATTTTAAAATATTATATTATTTTGCCGCTCTTATTGTATTGTTTCTGAACTAGTGACTGACATCACTGACCATTATTTCCGACTCATGGTATAGTCTGATCAACATGTGCCTTTTTACCCGACTGCGCGTCGTAAAGGAGGGTAAGGTGTTTATCAGCTTATGTATGTATATATATTTGTTCCTTTGTGGCGCTCTAGAGGCCAAACGCGGGGGCCGATTTTGATGATTCCCACGTCAATCGAATCGTCTCAATCATTTCAGTGATCAAAATTAAATATGGCGACAACCAGACGCCATATTATGAATAAAGACATGACAGTAATAATCAAAATCAAATATGGCGACAACCAGACGCCATATTGTGAAAAAGTTATAACAGCGTATAGCTTGGTACATTAGTAATTGGTTAATTTGCTCGTTAGTTGGTTTATTTCGGTTTCAGTTGCTATTTCGTTTTCGTTATATTTTTAATACACTATCACTTAAATATTTCAATAGATACTTAATTAAGTACAGTCAAACCGGGCTATAACGAACGCCTTAATACTTCAGATTATTACCGTCTCAATCCTAACTAAAAAGTGTAAAATAAAAAAAATATCAAAAAATAAAAAAACCTGATTGCGAAAAAAGTTAACTTTAAAAAAGATGGAAAAAAGATTACCAGAAAATATTGTCAGAAAATTATGTTTGGAGAGGTTAACTATTAAACTCAATACTGTGAACAATCTCACGCAGTTGGAGGCAATAATATATCTTCATTGTTAAATTAAAGAAGTTGCCACCGACTGCACGAGATTGTTTACAGTATTGAGTCTAGCCATCTTGTTTCCATCACTTTTAAAGTTAACTCTTTACGCTGTAGGGTTTTTTTTTTATTATTTTTTTTTCTTTATTTCACGTCGGCCTATTTCTGCTACCAAGGCTAAACACCGACGCCGGTGAGCACACTCCTCCCAACCGGAAATTTTTGCCAAATCCTCTGTTGTTCCAGAGGTAGGGTTCTTTAACGAGCTCAACATCCATGAACTCGGGACCGTCATCTTAACGTCCCCTCCGAAGGACGGCATATCTATCGTCTTATCTCGTGCTCATTGATAAGACGCCTGCAGCTGCGAATATGCTACTATGCTACAGTTGTTAGGACATTCAACGTGGAA
>JAFIRS010007286.1:0-26559 GCA_018342105.1 Gonioctena quinquepunctata | reverse complement strand
AAGAATTCCACGGAACTCCTGGGAATTCCACGGAATTTCAAGGAATCCCACGGAATTCCAAAGAATTTCAAATAACTCGCTGTTCTGAAGAAATTATTCCTTATAATGAAAAACTAACACATGTCAATAAACCTAACAAACCCAATAATAAAGCTTATAATCAAATCCGGCATAAGTCTTCCCGATAATCAGGAGAATAAGTTGAAACTCTGAGTTGTCAAGGTTTTCGACAAATATCAAACGTAGAAGGTCATGTCATCATCGCGTTTTATTGCAAACAAATCAATAAGATGTTCTCCGTATTATTCCAATATCGTTCAATCTAACCTTTCAGACAAACCTTGCACCTCATAGCCCCTTGATAGATACCGTACGTGAGAAATGAGCTAATGTGGCGCATTATCAGTATCAACACCATCAAACAAGGGTGTAATCAATTTCCATGCAACTCTTCAAGATCCCACAAGGAGCTGTCGCTTAGGCCGAAGATAATCTCTCACGTCTCCCTATATCTAAACTACTTATCTCGCATAATTTTGTTCTTGCGATACATGTTGTCTTATTCATTGAACACAGCATTATGTATGTTCACGAGACGTTTCAGAATTAGGGAATTCTGGAAAAAAATTAGTGGAGAACATGAACATGAGTTTTGACCAGTTGTAGTAGACATATGAATTATATCGTAGAAATAAGGAATGGTGGATGAAAATATTCTATGATTTCCTAGATTGTTGGTTCGCGAATTCCTATACACTTTATGAACTGAAAAATAAGCATGAATTGTAGCTCAAACTGAAATTAAAATTAATCCGCGATAATTTATGCTGAATGTTTCAAATTGAAATGTGCTTCAAAGTATCAATTATTTAATATATATATTATAATACATGTTTATATATTAAACATTTAAATATATAAAATTATAGAAATCAAAATTTACTAATATATTTTTGAGCACAAGCAGACAACAAAATGTTGAAGTTAGAACATTCTGTATATGAAATTAGATCTGAACACAATAGCCAATGAGATGCCAGAAAAGATCTTGATGCAAAATTATAAATATTGAAAATATGAAAAACAGAAAACGTCAAAAATGATTATTAATATATCATGTATAACGTATGTGAGGTATTTAGAAACTGTTAGTGAATAAAATCTGTCAAATGAACAAAAATAATGAAAAGTGCAACAGGAAGTGCGTGACAACCACGAATTCGACAAGAAAAACGAAATATATGTGGTATCCAGGGAACAAAATCATCAAGCCGTGAAGATTGAAAAAATATATTTGGAAGAACGAACTCAACAAAATTTAATTTAGAAAATCAAGCATATTTCGCTACAAACACAGTTATTTGCCACTACATCACAAAAAAATACCAGAAAGATCATTAGCTGATGAAAACCAGGTACATAACGAATCTTACCTTCTCATTCCATACATATACCAGTCCGAGGATGAATTCACAAGCGAACAAACCTTTTAAAAACTCCTCTGTAGAAGAACTTTCATAAATTGGTATATAGACTAACTATTTCACTGAAATCAACATAACCTACAAAAATGGGTTACATTTGACTTTTTTCATTATCACATAATTGTACTTTTCATGTATATTTTGCTATGAAACACTAATTTGAGTTAATTATCACCAGATAAGTCTTCCTATTTTCAATAATTTTCTGAAACTGACATCAAGAACACTACCAGAGGGCTCCACAGTTGAACTTACTCCTGAGATTCCATAGGCGTACCGATTGAGTTAGCTGTGGTAAAGAGTGTAAGGTGAAAGAGTCAAATGGGAGAAAGGTGAAATACATAGCCGGACATTTGAAATATTTATATGGGTATTTATTTATGAACATATTAAATTAAATTCAAAGAGCAACTAGCTGAAGGTTTTGAAAATAGTCAAAAATATTTTTTTGTGATGTCTGATTGTGAAAATAATAAAATAAAACAAACCACAATCACCTCATCATAACAATATATACAGTGCGCGTCAAAATTATGGAACAAATTCGATATATCGCAAGCCATCTACTTCTGACAAAAATCCTAGAATAGGTCGATTTTTATTTTAAAATGCCGATTTTCTCATGTATATTCTAAAGAGGTTATGTCACTGGTTTTGACATGGTGACGTAATCGGTAATTTTTTTAAAATTGGAATAGATGTCTTGTGATACCTCATCTGAAAGGACTTTCAATACTGCATTCAATGATAATAATTAATTAGATATTTTTTTACAGGGTGAACAAAAATTAATATTTCATTTCAATAAGAGAATAACTTTATATCCAACAAAATAGAACAGTAAAATAAGATGTTCGAACTGCCATCCACCAGTTTCTTGACAATAAGCAAATCTACGGACACATTCCTCTTGCACATTTCGAATAACTTCCGGAGTAATTCTGTTAATTTCGATCCTAATTCGATTTTTCAACTCTTGTAGATTTTGCGGCCTATCTACATAGACCTCCGATTTCAAATAACTCCACAAGAAAAAATCCAGGGGTGTAAGATCTGGAGATCTTAGGGGCCACTCTATCGGTCCGCGTCTACCAATCCACCTCCTAGGAAAACAGTTATTCAAAAACTCGCGAACATCACGTGCATAGTGCGGGGTGCACCATCTTGTTGCAACCAAATACTTTCATTTTTGGGGAGTTGGATTGTTGGCGTTTGGAAAAATATATTTTTATTATTATTACATTATGATTATGAAATTCTTGTTTTGTCATCGGTCCTTGATATGTGTGACAAATTTCAGATTATTCGGAAGATTGGAAGTGGGTGAATATTTACTTCCAAGATTTTATTACATTGTGAGTTATTTAGTTACGAGTAAAGATAATAAAAGCGTGTTAAAAATGCAAAATTTTACTTTTTTGAGCCAAGGCTCTAATCCCTCAGACTGCACTGGCAGACTAGTGAGTCAGTGCTCTACTACACCAATGGATCCTTTCCAAATAATAATAGTTAGCTATTTCCTAGTCTAAAATGGAAACAAAAGACAATCACAAGTTAATGCCATAATAGGCAAGTTAGTGTCAAATAAATGTCAGTTGAAATATCAATAAATATTCTTGACAAATTCTAAGTGAAAAGGTTCTAAAAGTAAACTATGGCTACTTTAAGTGAAACCCAACGTATAGAAATTTCAATTTTCATTGGATGCGGAGATAGAACCAGAACTCAGCAGAGCTATGCGACTTGTTCAATGCGAAGTATCCAAATGGACCTATCAGTCGTTCAACAGTCAGTAAGATTGAGAAGAAATTTAGAGAAACTGGTCATGTCAAACATGTTCTATTGGGTGTAGAGAATAATCCTCTCAATACTTCACGACAAATTGCAGCAGACCTTGACATATCCCAAAGTTCTGTATTACGTATTCTAAAAGCAGAAAAGTACCATCCATACAAAGTACAGCTACATCAACAACTCAATGATGATGATCCCGATCGCCGTGTGGAGTTCTGTGAAATAATGCAGGATTTGTGTAACCGCAATCCACGTTTAATGATGGGGCTACGTTTTGCCTAAATGGTTCAGTAAATCGTCAGAATTGCAGATATTGGAGTAGGGATAATCCTCACTGGATGATGGACGGGCATACTCAATACCCTCAGAAAGTCAATGTTTGGGCAGGGATTATAAACGACAGGATTATTGGCCCGTAGTTTTTCGAAGGAAATCTCACAGGGGAGCGTTACTTGGAATTTTTAAGAAATGAACTCATACCTAGCCTTGCCGATATTTTTCCAAACGCCAACAATCCTAACTCACCAAATTAAAGTATTTGGTTGCAACAAGATGGTGCACTTCCGCACTATGCACGTGATGTTCGCGAGTTTTTGAATAACTGTTTTCCTAGGAGGTGGATTGGTAGACGCGGACCGATAGAGTGGCCCCCAAGATCTCCAGATCTTACGCCCCTGGATTTTTTCTTGTGAGGTTATTCGAAATCGAAGGTCTATGTAGATAGGCCGCCAAATCTACAAGAGTTGAAAAATCGAATAAGGATCGAAAATAACAGAATTACTCCGGAAGTTATTCGCAATGTGCAAGAGGAATGTGTCCGTAGATTTGCTTATTGTCCAGAGACTGGTGGATGGCATTTCGAACATCTTATTCAACTGTTCTATTTCGTTGGATATGAAGTTATTCTCTTATTGAAATAAAATATGGATTTTTGTTCACCCCGTGAAAAAATATCTAATTAATTATTATCATTGAATGCAGTATTGAAAGGCCTTTCAGATGAGGTATCACAAGACATCTATTCCAATTTAAAAAAATTACCGATTACGTCACCATGTCAAAACCAGTGACATAACCTCTTTAGAATATACATGAAAAATCGGCATTTTAAAATAAAAATCGACCTATTTCAGGATTTTTGTCAAAAGTACATGGCTTGCGAAATATCGAATTTGTTCCATAATTTTGACGCGTACTGTATATATATATATATATATATATATATATATATATATATATATATATATATATATATATATATAATGTTTCTGTAATTTTCTTGGGTTTTGGTTCATTTGTGGAAATAAAATGTGGTGGATAAAAAGGGAATTTTGTGGCATAGTGGACAAATTATTAAATTAAAGCAAAGAAGCATCCTCAAGTGTGAGTCAAACCCACGACCTTATGATCAAAAGGTCGTGAGTTCGACTACCACTTGAGGATGCTTTTTTGCTTTGATTTAATAATTTGTTCACTATGCCACAAAATTCCCTCTTTCATTATATGTATTTCGGGCGCAATATTTCCACTTTCACTTATTATGTAACATTTTGTTGGATACGAAATTATCAATCGAATACTGTGTAGCTCAACAATGGTAAAAAACTGATTCTTCAAATACGAGACATAACAGAACAGCTCGAATAACATCACGATAAGCATACTAAAAGTATTAAAAATGTTAAAACGTGCTTAGTAGCAATAATCATTAATTCATGTCATATTTGGTCAAATAGAAAGGGGGCGTTCTCGTTGTTCTTCGTTCAAAATAATAAAAAAAACAAAGTAATGAAAAAATATGACACCTAGTTGAGGTATGTACATGTCACATTTTTTCATTACTTTGGTTTTTATCACCTTATAATCCAATTTTCCTGAACATTTTTTCAGTTCTGAAAAATCCGAATTTGTCTCACTTCTCATGGAAACACCCCCGTATCTTTCGTTATTATTGCAGTAGATCAATCCTGAAATTTTCACCATGTTCAGATATACCGGGAATGTGTCTCAATCTCTCCTGGGGTTAACCTGAGTGACATAAACTGCGCGCCAGGGGCGATGGATAGAGCGATTTTTGCGAAAAATAATATTAGGAGGCAAGGTAGGATCAAAGTTCCGACGGTTCCGTGATCAGGACATCACCTTTGGAAACAATCCATATTTTCTCTGAAATATTACTTCTCACAAAAATCGGTATATCCATCGCATCTGGCGCGCAGAGTAGGTCACTCAGGATGACCTCAAAAAGGGATTTAGACGAATTTTCGGTTTATCTAACGATCATCGAAATTACAGCATTCTACTCCAATAATTACGGAAGATACGGGGGCGTTTCCATGGAAAGTGAGACAAATTCGGATTTTTAAGAACTGAATTTTTTTCAACGAAAATGTGGATTGTCACTGAAGTTGATGTCCTGATCACGAATCCTTAAGAATTTTGGGCCTATGTATGTATGTCACTCAGGTTAACCCCAGGAAAGATTGGGAATTATTTTCGGTATATCTTACAATCGTGAAAATTTCAGAATTCTACTTAAAAAATTAGGGAAGATATGGGGGTGTTTCCATGAGAAGGGAGACAAATTTGGATTATTCTGAACTGAAAATTTTTCAGCAAAAATATGGATTGTTACTGAAGTTGATGTCCTGATCACGAATCCGTTAAAATTTTGAGCCTATGTTGCCCCCTAATCTTATTTTTCGCAAAAATCGGTATATCCATCGCTCCTGGCGCGCAGTGTATGTCACTCAGGTTAACCCCAGGAAAGATTTAAACTCATTCTCGGTATATCTTACAATCGTGAGAATTTGAGAATTCTACTTCAGAAATTAGTGAAGATATTTTTATTTTATTTATTTTATTTATTTTGTAATCATAAATCCAATTACAGATTACAGATAATCACTGTTACATCGAAATTCTCAGGGATAGCCATATTACATGATCACCATTGTAAGACTACTTGAAAATAAAAACAAAAGCTTTAAGTGAATAGGATACATTTTGAATAAATTTAAATCGAAAGAAAAGAAAATGAGAGAAGTAAGCAATGTCTCCAATCATCATGTCTGTATGAGATACTAACATAGCAGTTGAATAAACAGAAGAAATGTACTTGTTACATATACCCATCATAATTGTTCATGTAGCGTGAAAAAAAAAGATAAAAAGAGAAAAAACAGAAACATAAAATGTTATTCATACAATGAAAAGTTAAGAGAATTTAGAAAATTCAGTATGTAATATTGGTGATAATGATAAACATAAATATAAGTACTCAACATGGGAATAAAACTGATATCTTTCGCTTAAAACTAGAGAAGGTTTCAAAAAAGATATGTACGTTATGTAGGTATTCGTTTGCTGTGAGACATAATCTATACAGGAGAGTTCGTAGGCCAAGATTGAGAAGTGAGACAAATTTGGATTCTTCTGAACTGAAAATTTTTCAGCAGAAATATGGATTTTTACTGAAGTTAGTGTCCTGATTACGAGTCCGTTAGAATTTTGAGCCTATGTTGCCCCCTAATATGATTTTTCGCAAAAATCGGTATATCCATCACCCCTGGCGCGCAGTGTATGTCACTCAGGTTATCCCCAGAAGAGATCTCAGCATCGGTATATCTCACGATCATGGAAAGTACAGAATTCTACTCAGATAATTACGGAAGATACGGGGGCGTTTCCATGAGAAGTGAGACACACTGTATAGCTAAGTCTGACTTTTCAGTCATAGGTAAGTTGATGTGAGAAGGTTCGAACACTATCGAACTAATTCTCAATTTCCAAGGATCGATTTTACAAAAAGTAAGGAGTAATATATCGCAATTCTTGGATGAATCAGAGAAGTATAAACATGAGAGACATTACTTGTAATATTTGTGAATAAATTCCGATTTTGATGACATCGTATTCAAGTAACAATATAATTTTTCCCATACTTTATATCAGTGAATCCACTGGTACCTTCCAGTCCTATCTGCTTATTGGGAAAATTCTGATATGTCGTGTTCAAGTTAAAAATGAATCCTTCCAAATTGCTTGGAATCACGCGATCATTTCTTAGCGTCGGGGAAGTTAATTTTTTCACGGGCGCATTTTCATCAAACAGAACGATGAGTGATTAGTAAATCACGAGAGATGTTTCAGATATATAGTGGAGATGAACGGAGACACAAACGAATATGTTCCCATCCTTCGATATAATATTCTATTGAACGTTAGAAAGTAGTTATTGTCAAAACTTGTTCGATTCAGTTTTTTTTTGTTTGATTCCAGCTTTCCAGCTTTGTTGTTCCAGTTATTGACGAGCACCACAATTCATATGACTTCAATTTGAACGTGTATCTGGTTTGAGCGTTCAAACTAACAACAACCACTCCTCACATCAACAATCAATTTTGTGATATACATCTATCTACTGGGATGATAGACTCCAGTCATATATAACAAAACCTTCCACAAAACCTTTACTCAGAAAATGAGTTATTGGAGAGTTCTGAAACTCTATTATGTTTATTTACTACTAGCAGCGTCTTCTATTATACAGAGAAATCTCGCTTATCGAATTTCTTGTCGGCCTGACAATTCCATCAGACTCCTGTGAGACCAAAGTCTGGAATAAAAGAATTGTGAAAAACGAAGATTCCTCCTATCTCAGGTATTTTCGATGGATTGAGATGCGACGGCAGAGAAAATAATAAAACTGTGAATTTGGAAAAATATTTTCATCAATCAGTGTACACAAGTGGTTACTGAATACATAATATTATGTTAAATATACAGTGCGGTCCATAGGTATGGAATGAATTAATTTTTAGCGTTATTATGTATTTGTTTAAAAAAACCTGAAACAAGTCGATTTTTATTGTCAATTTGACAACTTACAGTATAAAAATATTACCTTCTTGCACCCTCTCTGAATTATGAGCACCCCCTCAAAAAATGTAAATGAAAAAGGGGGTTCGAAAGGAATTTTCATTCTCTGTTCAGCAATACTAAGTTTTTCAGATTTGGTGCAATCATAACTGAGAAAATTTATTTTGAAAATGTGAAATTTTGATATTTACGTAGAATGAAGGAAATAATGTCACATAATGTTTAGGAAGTATTTTTCAATACATCTTACAATCGAAATGAATATTCAAAATTATCACGTTTCCATCTTGACAATAAGCAAGTCGATCTTGGAATTCTCGTACAACATTTTGTAGGACCTTAGTGGTTATGTTGTTAATTTATTCTGTTATCCTAACTTTTAAATCCGCAAAATTGTCTGGTCTATTGAAATATGCTTTTGATTCTGAATAATTCCATAAGAAGTAATCGAGAGGAGTCAAATCGGGGGATCTAGGCGGTCATTCAATCGTTCCACGTCTTCCAATCCACATATTGGGAAAAACGTCGATCAAATAATCTCTAACAATACTTTTGTAATGCGGTGGAGGTCCGTCTTTTTGGTATCTATCCAATGCATTTGGATCATCAACATCAAGAAAAAGTCTTTTTAATGTAGGCTGTAAAAAGTTCATGAAAAAATCTAGATAAACCTTCTCAGTCTCAATAACTGAGCTCCTATACTAATGTTAGAAACTAATTTTGAGTCGGCGCCAAACAATCAACGAAGATCATTAAATTACTTCAAGAAAATTATCAGAATGTCATCGCCCAACTCGATGCCATCATTTTACGCCTTACCTAATTCATCTGCTTGTTTGTTTGGCGCCGACTCAAAATTAGTTACTTACATTAGTTTAGGAGCTTAGTTATTGAGACTAAGAAGGTTTATTTTATTTTTTACTTCTCAGTTCCGTATTTCGTCGGTTTAATTTTTTGTTAAAAAGTTTTTATTCAATACACTGTGTCAGCCACTTATAAATATCAAAATAACAGTGGTCTACTAGATTGATATTACATTATTTATGTGGGTTTTGTGAATAATTTTTTGGTGTCTTGAACGACTTTCTCCTGACGTTCAGCAAAACAGATGAAAAAATAACTGATTATTCCTTATGGGGTTATTTGAAATCAGAAGTATATTTCAATAGACCAGACAATATGGTGGATTTAAAAGTTGGGATAACGAAAGAAATTAACAATATAATCCCTGAGGTCCTACAAAATGTTGTACGAGAATTCCAAAATCGACTTGCTTATTGTCAAGAAGTGAATGGTGGTCATTTTGAACATTTAATTTAACTGTTAAATAAATTGAAAAATACTTCCTAAGATAATTTGTTGAAAATATAAACAGGATGTTCATAAAATCAGATGTGGAATCATCTGCGACCGAAAGATGAACTTTAGTCACTATCTTCCATCGGCAAGATAACCTCTTGCGGGGGATTGATGTTGAAAAGGGAAACATTCTCAATTGAATATTGATAGAAAGATTTTTTTGTGGATTGGAAAATCTACGATTAAAATGAAGTTATTTTTTGTGAATGTTAAACAATTACTTTCCCGGCTAAAGCCACGCTGGACATTGAACTACATCTGATAGATATTCTGAAAAGGCCCTAACTCAAAAGAAAAAATCTGAAATTGAAAGTTTGTATTTTCATTCAGATAGTTATTTGATTTCTTATTCCAGTCTTAATTAAGAACTCATAAAGATGAATGAGGCAAAGAAAAATGTTTTCCGAAAGAGAGTACTCACCAGAAATCATTCGTAACATTGACGCAGGAGAGACATCGCATTCACTAGGTCTTCAATACACTTTTGTCGACGAAAATCTATTTCACGCTTCCACGATCATCAGGAAGACCGGAAGAAATGGGAAACACATTTTCAAGAAGCATTCTCACTTTGCAAAGATGGAAAAAGTTAGAATCATTTCTTTTGGAGAGACACTTTGAAATTGGTGTTTTCTGACATTAAAACCTGTCATGGGGTATGATAGATTGATTTGTTGAAAATTTAAACAGGATGTTCATAAAATCAGATGTGGAATCATCTGCGACCGAAAGATAAACTTTATTCACTATCTTCCATCGTCAAGATAACCTCTTGTGGGGTATTCATGTTGAAAAGGGAAACATTCTCAATTGAATATTGATAGAAAGATTTTTTTGTGAATTGAAAAATCTACGATTAAAATGAAGTTATTTTTTGTGAATGTCTAACAGAAAACAACTACTTCCCCGGCTAAAGCTACGCTGGACATTGAACTGCCTCTGATAGATATTCTGAAAAGGCCCCAACACAAAAAAATCTTTCTATCAATATTCAATTGAGAATGTGTCACTTTTCAACTTCCTAAACATTATGTGACATTACTTCCTTCATTCTACGTAGCGTTAATGAAATCCCCAGAACTAATTATCTCACCTCCGATAGCTTCAACATTTGAGTTTGCTAGACTCATCAGTTATTCACACTATCTCTCATCATAATTATAAAGGACGAATTTGAAACATCCAAATGAAATTGATTCGGCATTCCAATTATTGTGCATATTCAAAGAAAATCCTTTTTTGAGATTATGAAATGACATCCTGCAAAATTTGTAATCCACTTTGGGAGCACTTCTCGACATCCGATTGAGCTGAAATTTGGTAGGTGTTCCCAATTCCGGTGACAATACGTTATAAAATTTCTGTTAGAGAAAAAACAAAATGGGAGTTTCCGGGACGAAGATTGTAAAGTTTTTGTCAGAATTCAAAAATTCAAGACTACAGCTCCAAGATGACGGACAAAGTTTGTGATTATGGTACGATTCGATTCAAAATTGGTATGTGGGGGTTTTCGGGGTCGGAAATTATGATTTTTTTGTGAAAATTTATGAAATTGAAATGGCGGCTCATGGAATTTTTGTTAGAGAAAAAAACAAAATGGCGCTCTAAGATGGCGGACGAGATTTAGGTTTATGGTCCGACTGGATTCAAAATTGGTATGTGGGGGTTATGATAAAGATTATGAATTTTTCTTCAAAATTCATAAAATTAAAATGGCGTCTCCGAGATGTTCGATGATCTCTGTGTTTAAGGTCCGATTCTATTCAAAATTGGTATGTGAGTGTTTTCGGTGTAGGATATTATTAATTTTTCATCAAACTTCACAAATTCAAGATGGCGGACTAGTTTTGTAATTATGGCTTGATTCGATTCAAAATTGGTATGTCGGGGGTTTGGGGTCGGAAAATATGAATTTAGTCAAAGATTATTGATTTTTAGTTAAAATTCATAAATTGAAGATGGCGGAAGAGTTCATCTTCAGATGGTCTCCTCATTGAAGGACTAGGTAGCTAAGAACTAACAGGAAAAATAATCCTCATAATAACGATGCTTTAACAGAAATCATCTATTAAAGCGTAGGTACTCAAGTACCAAAAAGTACAAAATAAAATAATCATTAAAAAATAGTTTTAAAAACAAACTTTTATTCAAATGCACTAAACAGTTGAAAATAATTGTTTTGGATGTGTGACGTAGGTTATCCCGTGAGTTATAGATTTAAAAACTTTTGTATTCGAACTGAAAACTTTGCGCGACAAGCTTTCGAATCTATAACTCAAAGAATACGTGACATATCCAGAGCAATTATTGTTTACTCTTCAGTGCATTTGAATAAAAGCTTCTCTTTGGAAAGGTTTGTTATTAGTTGTTTCTGACACTATTAAATGAAAACTCATCAACATACTTCATAGTTGGTTTTGCGAAAAACGTCAGCAATTTACTGTGTGATTGTGAAGTATGGCAGTTGTCAGTGTTGTTTGAGTTTTGCAGAAATGTATAAAATAACAATTCTACAGATGGTTGGTGAAGGAGACGGAACATTATCATATACCAAAGTTGCTCACTCATTTCTATGAAAAATTCTCGATTTGTCGCCTTTATCCCAAGGGACAATTAGTAGAATTGGAAAGCAGCAAAATTGAACATGTACAACAGGAGGGAGGGGGTTCAGGCGATACTTCTTTGATTGATTCAAGATGATAATGCATTTGTTTCCAACAGTGTTTTGAATGTCTTCAATCTTCCCAGAAACCAGAAAGCAATTGAGAGACGAATACTAACTTATATTTAACCAAGAATCTACAATCACCTTACTCAACCTACCAGCAAACATAAAACAGATGAAAACAAAATTTTGTCCATAATATTATATGATTGAAAATAAAGAATACTTACCTCAATTGTTCGATATATGTAGGTTAAAAGTTGAGTTCTTCTGTCCATGTGTAGAATGTACATTTCCTTAACTTATATAGTTATTCTAATCCCAATTGGAACGGAAATAAAAATAAGAGCATATGCATGCCCGGCAAATGTGAAATTTATAGACTACCAGTGTTTTTACTTTCAAAGCGTTCCTGGTACAATCATAAAAAAGTTCTGTCGTGTGGAAGAGAATTCCTTCCCGGAACTTTTTATGTCGTTCCAATTGGGATCAGAAATACTATACCTATACTTTATTTACCTTTATTGAACAAACTTCGTGATAGCTGAACTCATTCAACTGGGTGTTGGGTGAGATATATTTCCGAATGTAAATGTTAACAACGAATTTGACCAAGAAATTTTTTAGAGTTTGTATACTATGTATGAGGTTCCATTGTTTTCTACTAAAAAAATATATTTATTTTCGGTGGAAAAAGCACTCTTTTCTCAAGTTGACCTACCAGCGAGAATGTTGGTCTCTGGGATTCATTTATTGTGAGGGTAGATGACATTTTCTGAAAAAATCATGATTTTAACCAAATATTGTGGCAAAATATCTTAAGTACTTTTCATTTTGGATCAATGATCATATACAGGGTGATTCAAAATTACTTTGACAAACTTCAGGAGGTGATTCCTCACAATATTCTGATATGAATTGTCCAGATAAATATATGACCGGAACGCTTCGTTTCCAAGATACAGGGTGTTAAAGTTTCAGTTATATTTTCGTTTATTTCAAATGACTTTCGGAATACTGACCTTAATTAAACGAAAATTGGTATCGAGAGGTTTTTTGAGGTATCGAATTCGAACCTGATCTTATTATTGCTCTTTCTCGTAGGAGGTGCCACCTACGCATCTTTATCTTTTTTGAAGATTCATAACTTTTTTGAGTGATATTCCATTGGCAATAAGGCAGAGAATGTGGCTACAACAAGATGGCGCGCCTGCACATTACCACACTGATGTGCGGGAATACATTGATAATGAATTCCGTGAAAAATGGATAGGTAGAGGAGGGCCAGTTCAGTGGCCTCCAAAGTCACCGGACCTTACAAAAATGGATTTTTTTTCTTTGGGGATACATTAAATGGGTTGTCTATCAAACTCCGCCTACAACTCCTGAAAATATAAAAGCAAGAATTCGTACTGCTTTCAGGGAAATTTCAGAGGACATGCTGGCACATGTGGATACTAATTTTCGAAACAGAGTGTGTATTGGTGGAAATGGCAGGCACATTTAACATTTGCTGCATTTATCATCATTTTCTGTTAGATTCGAATGAATATGATTTTTATGCAAAGTTTAATTCCAAATATGATACCAAAGGCGAACATTGTCAATATTTTCTGTGGAAAAATATCCATCTTTTGGATGTAGAATATCTCGGAAAAGAGTTGTTTTAGGTACATGACATGGTGAATGAAAAGTGTAGAGTTATTGAAAATGACTTGATCTAAATGAAAATATATAGGGTGTTCCATTTGAAAAAAATCAAATTACCGATGATTGAAAATAGCTAAGTTTGTGTTGTTGTATCAAACATCCTGTACAATGTATTCCAAATTCTTGGTATTCTCAATGAACATCATCAAATCGACCAACATTTCCCCAATTATCTTTACTAAATATTTCAAAATGTGAAATAGGTAATTTTTCGAAAAGAAGTCTACAAAATATATTTCTTTTGAATAACTCGGCAACACCGCAACGGAATTCAAAATTGACAAAATCATTGAGCAGCCAATGGAACAGCCGATCGGAATATATGAAAATATACCGATTCGATTGAAAAAGAACAACTTTGGTTAGCCACGCATCAATGATGCACCCTGTATGAATGAAAATAATTTCAGAAGGTGGTCTTAGATGGTCGCTTTGACAAAAAAAATAAAAGAAATCGAAATAGTGATACATTAAGGAGCAATGAACAACGGGAATCCTATTGACTCACCCTGTATACATTTATATATATATATATATATATATATATACAAAACTAGGGATATTGGGGTGGGCAGCAATGAAAAAGTAAACTCTTGAAGTTTATCCAAGCTTTCGGAAACGTTTATTTCCATCATCAGGGATTATCTTTGTTGAAGTTGGTTTCAATGATGTTAAGCATATTCATCTAACAGAGTAATGCAAGGGAAAAAACATAAATCATGGAATGAAACGAAGTTCAAAGTTAATAAACACACATTAACATTGTTTTAAATCATATAAATGCAAACGTGCACTCTATGTGTACTTATATTCATAACTCAATTGAAAAAACAAACAATATAATTCACCGATGGAATGAAGAAATCAATATTCATGAAATCATAAAGATACTTGATGATTACATAAAAAAAATTCAACACATCTCTCAGGTGGTCTGTTGAATACCAAAGATAATTGCATACCAGTATGAATATGAGTACAAATTCCAAAGCAAGTTCAAATTCCAATTCATAACTTTTATTCTAACGATGATGCCCTACTTCGGGATGATAATTATATATCCTGGATAGGTACGTCTACCAGCTGGAAAAAGATCCTCCAGCTCGATCCCCTACAATTCTCCAGTTTTCCATTCATGATATCTCAATCTCATTCACAAAATTAATCTTGGGGTAAAATTTACTTGTTTCATTCCAAACAAGTCACACATCGTGAACGTATACAAGGAACTATTCAATCATCAATACAATACACATTTCCTTGAGGTTGGTCTAGTATTTGCTGGAAATGCATTGTCTAGATGAATAGAGACTCCAACGCCCTCGAGCTATTTTGTTCGGTTTCTATACAGCCAATACCTCGGATTGGCACTGGAAAGGCGATAAATAGTCCATTAGCGGCATCGGATTTTACCCGTTGGGATAGAGTAGAACGCAGGGGAGACGTTTGTGCAATTTCATATTACTCTCACGTCAGAACTGGATCTAAATTATACAATAACTCGTGGATGCTCGTCCATTGCTTCAGAATGGTTCATATTCATTTTCCAGAGCGTTGGGAACACATTATACGAGGCGGGTCATCCATCTGATATAGGATCGATGGTACATTTCTATATGGAATTCCTGAATGCTTGCTGTGGGGATATGAACGCTTGTCGTGATAATAATAATTATTATCATTATCACAAATAGCCGTCTAGCTTCCAAAGAATTTTCATTGGCAAGACCATACATAAAATGCATATCGGCCATTTCAGCGTTAGTGTAATTATTCATATGGAAGATTCAAAAGACACAATTGAACTTTCAACTACCATTAGAAATAAAAGCGACTTGACAGCCACCTACTAGATTTTTTCGATTTCAAAATACTACGATTGAAGTCTCAAGTTGTGCAATCAAAACGTGACAGCCACCTACTAGATTTTCTCGATTCCATTTACAGAATATCCGTTCATGCACAATGTTGTATTTACTTTTTTTATTAGGAAAATATTGCTTTTACGGACACAACACAAATGTTAAAAAAGTTTTGCAATAAACCGTTCTATTCAATTCATATTTTATAATCGAGAAATTTTGTTTCGTTAAAAAGTTCTGGTAAAAAGTGGAATAGAGGTTGCATGTTTCACCCCTTTAAAAGATCACAACAAAATTAAAAAATATTCATAGGTAGCTTTTTATTGGTGAAACATGCCCACGAAATGCCATTTATTCAACTCTTCAGCAATTTCAAAAAAAATAAAACAATTTTTTTCTCATTTTTGGAATCGTGTAACTTTTCGAAGAGCTTTTGTTAACATGAAAGACCCCCTTTAATTTTAGACAAGGAATCACCCCCTGAAAACTTGCCCACTCATTTGGTAACACCCTGTATATATATATATATATATATATATATATATATATATATATATATATATATATATATATATATATATACATATATACATATATATATATATTTATATATATATATATATATATATATATATATTGTTATGGTATGAGAATTTGGAAATATATATATTTTATTATTATTATAATTAATATATTTTTGCATCGCATTGGGCGCCACTTGTTATGTTTTGATATTGGAAAAATCTAAATTGTTTTTATATACTAAGATTGCTAATATTTTTTGCTATTATTTGTGAGCCAAATTGATATGATATAGATAGATATTTTCGCTCTGTATATGTATTGTATGTGGTAATAAGAATTGCCAACGAACGTCACTATTCTCTCGTCACGTAGCTGACAACTGTTATTACTTTTCTCACCACAGCTAGTACAGTTGGTACGCCCTTATCTCAGATAGCCGGTTCAAGCAATTTAGCCACTACTTGATATGTCAAACTCAAGTTATTCAATGGTCGTAGGTATGTTTGTTGATCATTGTGAAAGAAAAAATAACAAAATATCAAAAAGCAATTATCTCCTTCATTCAGGAAGACTTAAAATACCTGGCCTACGAGAAATAACTTATACTAGGGTGAATCAAACAAATATTCACGGATAATAATAATAAATCAGATCATGGATAGATGAACAGAACCTCACTTTTTCCGTGAGAGTGACGTTTTCTGTTATTGTTCAAAATAGGGTGACATACAGTTCTACGAATGTGAAATATGTTATTGGTGAAATAGTTCAGGACCGGAAGAGCACTATTAAAGTTTTATACCTGGTTGGAACTGTTGGTGTTCTACTTATACCATGAATCAGGATGTCTCCTCTCTCCAATCGCTGTCATGACTGCAATATCATGAATCAGGAACTATATAGATACGGAAATCAGCATTTGGATCCGTGGATATGTTATCATTAAGGTAATATTGGTTTTGTTTACCAAAAGATGGGATTATTCCAATTTTCTTTTTGTAAA
Organism: Gonioctena quinquepunctata; assembly: GCA_018342105.1. Lineage (NCBI taxonomy): Eukaryota > Metazoa > Arthropoda > Insecta > Coleoptera > Chrysomelidae > Gonioctena > Gonioctena quinquepunctata. Next base: position 9,276 of record JAFIRS010007286.1, on the reverse strand, counting down.
ATTCTTGCGTGGCATCCGCTTGGAAATTTATTTTCGATCTCCTCTAAGCTTTGTTTTCTATCGCCTAGATACCTCTTTTTCTCCTTGTTTTTTCATTTGAATTTTTGAATTGGTGCACTAAATTGTCACTTTTCATTGTTTATATTTATATTGCATAATTTATATATACAATTATTTTTCCACTCTTATCATTATTTACAAATTTTAGAAATAATTGCTTCTGATACCATTTCATTGCTATTCTCTCACAATTTCCAATTTTACACCTGACCATCTATTCCCTGATTGGCTTTTTTAAATTTAAAATTATGTAAATTTAGACTTTTTGTTGGCTTTTTTCCAATTATGGTTTATGATTTTTATTTTAATGAATTAAATAGGTTGTGTTTATTATTTTGACATTTTTATCTATCCATATTATACAAAGGCTTATGAATAAATAGAACTTCAAAAGTTATTCAAAAAAAAATCTCTTGGAACTAATAACTATTTAGTAATTATTCTTTTTTTTGGGTTTTTTCCTTTTAAACCTTCAACTGGCATAACATAACATAACAATATATATATATATATATATATATATATATAAAACTCGAGGACATTGGGGTTTGCAGCAAAGGGAAAAAAACTCATTTCAGATTAGCTTTCGGAAGTATTTATTTCCATCATCAGGGAGACTACAATCGAAGAACAATACAAGTGAGTTATTTTATTCAGTAATTACAGTTCATATTGTAACATCCATGTTGAGGTTAGCTTCCATGATGTTACACAAAATTTGTATTGTTCGTATATTGTGAATCAGGTAAAATGAAGAATAACAATTAAGTTAAGAGTTGTAAAACACATTACAATTATAAAAACCATACCTACTAAAGTATATCTCACCATGTGGTGTATAAAGTGGTACTGGTACATGTCATTTTATAGAGAAAATTGACATATGACACACGTCAACTATGACCTTTGAGGTTAGGTGTTACCAACTGTTGAATTTTTTTAACAATACCATTCAATATATGACCGGATTATGGTTGGCCTTTAGGTCGTGTTGGATGACATGGTTTCATTATGAAAACTTTGAAAATTTGGTTTAGAGTCTAGTGACAGTAAAAAGGAGTAGATCTCACTCAAATGATTGATATCACCCTTTTTGTTGAAGCAATTATTTGATTGTGGAATGAAAGCCTTTTCTAAGAAAGTTTTTTTTGATCTATTTGACTCAGTCGCTAATACGTTTACTGCTTCAAAATTCATTCGGTGATCCAAATTGTTTACGTGTTCTGCTAGAGCGCATCTTTCAGGATGCAATCTGCAATCACTTTTGTGTGAAATGATTCTATTGGACAATGATATGAGGGTTTGGCCTATGTATTGTTTGTCGCAACCTTGACACGAAATACTGTAAATGACATTTGTAAGTGAGGTTAGAGAATTTTTTACTTCCAGTTCCGAGAAGATTGATCTGATTGTCAACACAGTTTTATTTGCAATTTTGAAATTGTCTAGAGAATTGAATAATCTGGTGAGTTCAGGACTGATCTCTCTCATGTATGGAATCGAGGTAGAAATAGGATGAGTTGGAACCGTGTCAATTTCATTGTTGATCAAGGCTGTATTGACTACGTTGTCAATACATGTCAATAGCATGTACATCAATGGTAGCCGATGTATCAAATATAATTTTGCAAATCGGCTACCATGATTACATCTATTACAACGTAATCACAGCTGATCAACAATGATTGTACAGTTCCAACTCATCCTATTTCTACCTCAATTCCATACATAAGAGAGATCACTCCTGAACTCACCAGATTATTCAATTCTCTAGACAATTTCAAAGTTGCAAATAAAACTGTGTTATGTAACGATATATCTGTTACATTTCTTATTGATATGCTCAGAGATTCATTCATTTACTTCAATCGACAATCCCTAATGAAAATCTTGGCGATATCTAACCGTGGGCAATGGAATAGTCATTACGGCTGAGAATATTGTTAGCGAACGCAGTCATTCTGACTGCACGATGATGTTAAAGAGGAATGAAGATGTGATTCTCGTCCCTTATCGAGCGAGCTACAATAGCGATAATTTGTGTTCTGAAACTTGTCAGCCATTATACAATGAAGTAGAATCTATTCATGTTAAACTAACAAATGAATTAGAGCATTTTCCCTTTCTTCTACGAAAGTAATTTCAAATCAGTGAATAATAGTGACATCAGGCGAGGTATGTTGAAATATTTTTGATCAAGTAAAATATAAACCATCTTGGAATATATTTTTAACGAGAACGTCAGATGGCTCTTCACAAAGATAATGATATCTGAAGACATCTGTGTATGTTGTTCAGTGAATTGCGATCAGAATTACTTAGGTCAATCTGATAATCGATTACAGTCCCGTATAATATATAGTTGTCATGATTAGTATATTTGAATATATCTTTGGTATGGTTCCATATTTGTGATAATCATCACCGAGCTGTGATTTTGATGTAGGTGAAGCGATCACGTATATGTATGCATATATTTCCTTCTTGAAATTTGGAATATTCTTATTACATAGAAAACTTTCTGAAAAGGCATTTGACGATTGGTCAAACATAATTCTCATATGCTTTCTCTTGAATATCATTGAAATTGAAGTCATTTTCGTATAATTCTGTTTTTTTTAATTCTTTGTAAAGTATAGTCTTGGCTGTTCAAGATCAGAATAATTTTCTTTATATAGAACAGAAATCAATTTTGATTAAATCATAAAAAAATTCTTCAATAACAGTATTGAATATTACTGAAAATCTCAGCACAAGCTGATTTGTATCCATAATTAATTCTGAGCAATGATCTCTTGATGAGATTACACTCATTTGTAACAGCTATGCGTTGAGGAGTGCATTGAAAAATTCCAAGTTTCAAGAAGTTGATTTTTTTGTATATCAAATTCTGATACAGACAATATTGTTTTTCATGTGATATTGCTGAGAATACACTCAATGGACAGAAAACTGACGCTTGTATCCTGATCCATCTATCTACCTGATTGATCGCCCAGCAGCTATAAGTACCCCCCATAATCAGAGGTACATCGTCTCCGATAAACCGACAGGTTCAGCAAACAAAAAACAATATTTTTATCGAAAACTGAATAAATTGTCACAGCATATATTTGATACATATCTGTTAAGAATTGTAAATGATGTATATATGTAAATAGATTGATATGAGTTGAAAAAAAGACTAATATAACTTTAGAATTTGGAGAAATTCTCATTTTGGGGTGAAATTTGTGATTTGGTTCAATTTCATCAATTGTTGTTCAATATTTGGCGTGAGTATTAGCTCGGAAAGTAGTTGTTTGTTGGGGAATATTGAATCAAGGCATAATTTCACATTCAAATTAGAATATATGTGCTGTTGGCTTGATTTCTTGAAGGTTTGCTAGACACTGTGTAACGATATATCTGTTACATTTCTTATTGATATGCTCAGAGATTCATTCATTCACTTCAATCGATAATCCCTATTGAAAATCTTAGCGACATCTAACCGTGGGCAATGGAACAGTCATTACGGCTGAGAATATTGTTAGCGAACGCAGTCATTCTGACTGCACGATGATGTTAAAAAGGAATGAAGATGTGATTCTCGTCCCTTATCAAGAAAGCCACAATAGCGATAACTTGTAACTTGTGTTCTGATACTTGTCAGCCATTATACAATGAGGTAGAATCTGTTCATATTGAATTAACAAATGAATAAGAGCATTTTCCCTTTCTTCTATGAAGAACAATCAGATCAGTCTTTTCGGAAGTGAAAGACAAAAATTCTCTAACCTCACTTACGAATGTCATTCACAGTATTCCTTGTCAAGGTTGCGACAAACAATACATAGGCCAAACCCTTAGATCATTGTTCAATAGAATCATTTCACACAAAAGTGATTGCAGATTGCATCCTGGAAGATGCGCTCTAGCAGAACATGTAAACACTTTGGATCACCGAATGAATTTTGAAGCAGTAAAAGTGTTAGCGACTGAGTCACATAGATCGAAAATAACTTCCTTAGAAATGGCTTTCATTTCACTATCAAATAATTGTATGAACAAAAAGAGTAACATCAATCATTTAGGTGAGATCTACTCCTTTTTACTGTCACTAGACTCTAAACCAAATTTTCGAAGTTTTAATAATGAAACCATGTTATCCAACACGACACAAACCCCAATCTGGTCATATACTGAATTTTATTGTTAAAAAAATTCAACAGTTGGTGACACCTAACCTCAAACATCATAGTTGACGTCTGTCATATGTCAATTGTCTCTATAAAATGATATGTACTAGTACCACTTCATACACCACATGGTGAGATTAACTTCAGTATAGTTGTTTACAATTTTAATGTGTTTTACAACTCTCAATTTAACTGAATTGTTATCATTCATTTTACCTAATTCACAATGTACGAACAATAGAACTTTTGTGTAACATCATGGAAGCTAACCTCAACATAGATGTGAGTTACAATATGAACTGTAATTGCAAAATAAAATAACTCATTCGTAACGTTCTTCGATTGATGATGGGAATAAATATTCGGGAGTATTTAAATAATCTAAAAAGAGTATTCTTTTTCCTTTGCTGCAAACCCCAATATTCTCGAATTTCATAACTAACTAGTCAGTATTATTAAATTAAAGAAACTGACCATCCTCAAGCGGGAGTCGAACCCACGACCTCCTCATCTCTAGTCAGACGCTCTACCAACTGAGCTATTTGAGGACATAGGAACGGCCGCATATTTGTGAATAATTTTTTCCCATAATTTAATTTCAATGTTACTGTTAGAATGATAGAAAAAATCGCGAGTACTTATCAATGGCCATTAAGAACAGTTAACCTTTCACCCTAAAATCACCATCAACGTGACGGTTTCATTCGAAGTTCAGGAAGATGATGGAAGAGCATGAAATATTGAAAAAAAATTCAATTCTTGAATCCCACACCCCTGAAGTTTGGATCTCATACCCTCGGAACTCTGGAAACCATGTCCCGTCGAAAAAATACGTTGACATATATAAAATTTATACTACTCTACTGAAATAAAAACTGCCTCTATCTATTTCTATCTGTCTCTAAAGGAAACCCTCTTGCTGATTGTGCATATTTCACAAATATTCCAAGTAGAACAAAATAATAATTGCATTACCCAATCTTCCATTACGCAATCTTCCACCAGTCATCATCCACCCTAGGTATCTTATACTTCCGCAGCACATTTTCTATTCCATACATCGAGTTCTTAGAGTTTTCAAGTACCCAGAGCACCATTGGTTTAGTTACCAGTACCCTTTTTGAGAGCAGGGCAGGCTCATTGATATAGGCAAAATAGGCAAAAGGATACGCCGCACATCTCTTATAATGGCTTTCCGTGAATTTGGTATGTTGTAGTTCTCGATGGGCTGATCAAAAGTGTTTATAGCCAGAAATCTCAAAAATGGACACTTTTAGAGATATAGAGCTTTGAAAATTGATTTTTTCCATTTTTTGCGGTATTTGCTGAACAATCGGAGAGCTCTCATTTTTGGTTGGGATGGAATTTAGATGTTTGGCGCCCAGCACCCGACTGAGGAATGGTCTTCCTCAGTTATATTAGGCACCGCCATCGATAATTTTTATACACTGCTACACACTGGATATGAAATGAGATAAAAATCCAAGATCTTCCGTACATTGTTTCATGCTACAAGATAACGCCAGAATAATTCACATTTTCGAAAAACGATATATTCTGGGTATTTTTTGAAGAGAGACCATGATAATTGAATCCGACTATATCTTATGTCCAATAATATCAAGTATAGAAAAATCGAATTAAACGGTTTTCTTCACATAAAGGATTCAATATAAAATTGAACCAGAAAATGGTAGATCTCAGGTGAAAAACAACTACTTTCCTGGCAAATACCACGCAGAACGTTGAATGATATTCACCTGAAAATCCATGCATACTTCCATATAATATCAATGGACATTGAATGCAAATGTTTCTTTCTGATAAGCTCGATTATGTTTAATTTATGTCGTGTTCACCTAACAATCCGCATACCGGTTTCAGGCTTCTTGGCCCTCATCAGTACGGAGTAGTCAACCAGCCAAAGGTCCAAAGAACTCTGGCTGAAGTGAGACACAACGTAAACAAACCATCATCGAGCTTGTAACACCTATAGGTACGCCGGAAAAGATAAACTTCAACTGGCGGTACCTAGTGACAGAAAGAAACACTCCGAAAATCTCCCACCTCGATAGGTTTCTAAATAAAAGATTCCTTCTCAGTAGGAGTGGGTTTTTTCTATTCATTCCACTTCACATGGCACTTATCTTTCAATATCAAGTATGTTTTCCAAAATGTTCACAACGAAGCTCAGCGAGCTGTAATGGGGGCGTATCAGCACAAAATTTTTACTGAATTTTGATTTCGATTCAGTAAAAATTATGGAGAAAGAGATGACTTATTCAAAGAGATTGTTGGGAGAAATGATTCAAATCAATCTCCATGATAATTGCGTAAACCAAAAAAGTGATACACAAAACCTGACAAAAATATACACCCATATTCTAGAAAGGTTCAAAAAAAACAGATTTCTGAATAATGATACACAAAAGATTTGTTTTGTTTTGTTTATTTTTTATCTATGTAGCGCTGGAATATTCCAGGTGAGATGATCAGTTGCATATTGACCATATACGGTTGTATTTTGTTTCATTTTGAAGTGTCTGTGGTTGATTATATACAATTTTAAAGTTTCAAATGTGTGATTTGTGCCAATGTGTTTTTGTCGACCAGAGTTTGTATCGACTACTCAACAGTTTTTAATGTTGAATCCATGAGCAGGAAAAACTTAGTTCTGAAGGTGGATCATAGATATGTTCTTTGTTTCAATATATACGTGAATATTGTGATTTCAGCTTTGAAAAAGGAATAAATTAATTCCGAAACTTCAGCGATAAAAAGTTTGATTTACCTGGTTCTAATCCCCGTTAAATCCGACTATACTCAATTCTTGGGACGATGAATCATGTATCATTACCATTTATGTCAATTCCAACCATCCCTACCAACATAAAGTTGCAGCTCATAATAGTATGATTCTTAGATTAGTAAATGTTCCCCTTTCAGATGAGAATTTCAAAAAGAACTTAACATCATAAAACAAATTGCAGTGAACAATGGATATAAAGTTGACCTGATAGATAGTATTCTCTCCAAAAAACTCCATTCAAAAGCTATGGATGAAGTTTTTCCTACCACCAAAAACTCTATTCAAAATTATAGAACACTCTACGGAAAAGTAGACTACGGAGAAATAGCTTCATTTCTTAATAAACCAGATCTAAAATTTGCATATAGAACAAAGAATACGTTGGGTAGATTCATTAAAAATAGTAAAGATACAATTTCGAAAGCCAAAAAATCGGGAGTATATAGATAGAAGTGTAGAACTTGCCCCAAGGTATATATAAATATAATAAACACGCTGAACACCTAACAAATAAATTGACATCACTAATATAAAAATTTAAGCTGTACCAAAAGTTGTTCGATATTGCACAATTGAACACACTTCACGCAAGCCTAGCCCAAACACACATAAACTATGGAATACTTGTTTGGGGTGGAATAACATCAAATTATATCAAAAACGTAGAAGTTACACAAAAATAGCTGATAAAAATAATATGAAAAAACTTCATCAGATAAACTTTTCCAACAATCTGAACTATTCACAATCCAACAATTATACTTTTTGAATCGTGCATTTTACCATCACCAACACAAATATAAACAGATCATCCATACAACACTCGACTCAAAAATCGAACAACCAAAGTACCTTAGGTTGGAACTACAAAAAACCAAAGATTCCTCTCCTACTCAAGTCCAATAATTCACAAAAAAATACCAAATGAGATAAAAACAATGAATAGTTGTTTCCTATTTAAAAAGAAACTAAAACTATGGCTTTTAGACCTACTCCCCAAGTAAATCTCCGAAGCCTTTCAAAGAGGAATATAAATAAACAAAAGAAATATAAATAATGTGAACTACCTTATATAATATTCAACATGAACAAAGGTACCATATACATATTTTATCATTGTCATGAGTTGTCCATGAACAGAGGCTAATCTCTCAATATGGCACCACCTACCTATACCCACCTGTAACAAGTGTATTCATATAAAACCATACTCTATTTGAACCCCCATATTCACTTATCTTTTATTGTCAATACATACACCATTAAATATTTTACACATACTGTACATAACTAATTTTATTAACACACTATATTTTACGAATCTTTTATTGTCAATACTCACTCTATTACATATTTTATACAATCTGTACATAACTGATTTTATAAATATGCTACATTAGTTCTATCTTATTTTAACGTGTGATAAACATAGTATTATTATATATATTAGATTAGGCTCATTATAGAATACCATACCCATGCACAAGGTTTTACGTTTCATGGGTTTTTTCAATTTTATTTGCTATAATTGTTAGCCATCTGGTTACATTTGTAATATCTGTTGCTGAGCAAATACATTATTATTATTATATATTGGTCAGACTGGTAGAACATTTGAAGATAGGATCCATGAACATCAAATGAGTTATATGAAAATAAAATAAATTCAACATATTCCAATCACCTCTAAGAGGAAAACCATTGTTTCAATGATGATTTCTGAATTTTACACGTAGAAAATGAACGTGATAAACTGAATCAGTTGGAAACGTTAGAAATCAATGGGTTGAAACATTTCAACTTATTACTCAACGACCAACTTGATTTGAATAATTCGCCACTTTTCAATTTGTTTTCCTAGATTAAATCCCTTTGTAATTATTATAATTGAGGATATATTTTATGTTTTGGGAGACTATTGTCGCACAGAACGAAAAGGGTACGTTATATTAATGAAAAAGTACATCAAATCAGTGAACGTCAACATTAATGTTGGGCCGATGACGGGTGTAATTAATACAATGAACGGTCGTACGTAAGTTTTCTTGTTGATTGAGTTATGACTGCTGTACGTTGAATCGATGAATAATGGTCATGGATTTATGTTTGCCGGTTATTAATATTATGAATGGATTTACATTAGTTTATGGTTGTTGTACGTTGAATCAATAAACAGTGAGCATGGATCTATGTTTGCCGGTTATCAATATTACGAATGGATTTACA
>JAFIRS010007285.1:0-26560 GCA_018342105.1 Gonioctena quinquepunctata | reverse complement strand
AAGGGGAAGCCCCCAAACCCGCATGAATACTTTTAATCCTGTTCTCAAAGTATTCCTACTACCGAAGATGACAGAATATAATAATGCAGTTAATTCCATCGAGAAAAACCTTAAAAATGTTTTAAAATTTAAGACAATAAATTTGGGTCCCAAATTTTTTCCGAGGGTGGTTATGGGGAAGTTTGATGATTAAAGGAGAAGAAAAAAACCCCTCCTACGAACGATGATGATGAAGGTATTGAGAGTGACATTCCAAAAAAATTTAGGCTAGTGAGAAAAACAATTTTGTCCAACTCTGACATGGATGGTAGAGCTTCCCATATCTTTTTCCCCGGGAAGTTAGGATTGGTATTTTTGGGCACTCCATCTATCTTTTGCATGTGGTGTTTTCCCAGATGTTTGATGCCCCACAATATTCGTCGGGGAACATATGACCATGGGAAATCCACAAGATCCACACCCCGGGACAACTCCTTCATTCAAATTTTTTGGGATGTAACTTTGGTTTTTGGAGCAACTTCGTTCTATCGAAGCGGTAAAATATGCAATTAAAATTTTTGGGAAAAAAAACATTTTTTTTTCGAGAAATGTATTTATTTATTACAAAATCATGAGCCCCAATATGATTGAAAAAAAAATATAATTAAATTTTTTTGTTTTTTAAAGGGGAATTACGGACAAAAACCACCAATGCATTGTGTCAAAAAAAGGTGTCGGAAATAATATCATACTTGGGATGTGAACAATCAATGATAAAATGGGGATTCTGTTAAAATTTCCTGGGAAATCCAAAGGGGTTCACACTTTCTTTGGCATAAAACTACGTTGAAAGTCCTTTAGCATAGTAACCCGGACGAGTATAGTTTTTTATCAAAGTCCAGATTCCAATGCTCATATGGGTAGACTTCAGAGTTCAAATACACTCGGATGTTATTTATATCCGCATTTATGAATTTTGTAACATCCAGTGTTCTGTTTTCGGATGCGTTGGTACTTTGAAAACCAATAATTATGAAGCGAAGTGTTTCCAAAGTGTTTGTTGTTTTTATTGCCCATGTCGAAGATGTGCTACGTAATGAGGGTAATTCATAAAGATCCCACATACGATAAGCCAACTTGATTTTTGAATTCAGACCACTCTTATTGATCCTGCTGAATAATTTGAGCTTCTGCTTATCATCGGGCACACCATGTCTTATTTTCCATTCAATCTTTTTAATTTCCAAAGTGGCATCAACTTCTCCAACATATGAATTCTTGAATGAGCGAGCTATAATCAAAATCAGTTCTTGTTTTGCATTCAGAATGCTCTTCTTGTAATCCGCAGCAAAACCTATCAAATACTTGAGAGGAAGTTTTCCACTGAATATGTGATTGACTCCATCGATGATGTGTTGTTTTGTGTCGGAAAGTCGCCATCCAGTTGTCAAAAGCATGGGAGAATGTGCTGACCAAATGAAACCATATTCCTCATTGTTGATGTTATGCTTGGTTTTCGAACAACTGCAACTTGCTCACCACCCATTTTATAGCGGATATCATCGAAGAGAAATGCCAAAGGATTGTTGGAGAGATAGCATACTTCGTTTTGTTCTTTTGGAGTGAATTTTCCCTCAATGTAAATGAAACTGTCGGCAATGTCCAGTATTACATCTTGATTGTTGATTGCAATTCGGATTTCATCTGAATTTTTAAGTAATGGTGATGCATATGGTTGGTAGGTTTGCTAATACATCTTTATTTGAAATAGGAAACCTAATATACATAACTATGAGTGAAATATATTTATAAGAATATTTCTAAAAAACTAGCAGTTATAGGGTAGAAAGGGGTAATGGGGGTCACTTAATCAAGAATTAGAATTCAAAAGTTAAAATGAACAAAATCTTTATTGCAACCGCCTCATAACAAAATTTACTTCATTAGCTATCATGTGAGATCAGTAATCATCACATTAATAATCGTCTTTGGAAAATATAAAAGTACAAAAAAATAACTGTTTTGACTCCCATTGCACTGAGGTACGGGTAATTGAAGTCACCTTGTGGGCAATGAGGATCATATAAAAATCTAACACAAATCGCAAACATAACCCTTGGCAGACTCCCACCCAGTACCATCTGCGTGAGCCCATAAATCACATGAGGTACACCTGTACCAAACCTCATTATTTCTGCCAAATTCATTGCAGATTAAGCATATATTTCCTCCGTCTTCAGCATCATCTAGTTCATCATCTTGACACAAATCATCAGTACCCACGTCTGATACAGAGGTATCGTTTGATTCCTGGAGAACCTTCCTCTTTACTCTTTAGGTCCTCTTCTTCGGCATTTTCGTCTTCTTTCCTTGGCCCTTGCCCTCAGTTATATTTTTTCCCTTTCCCCTATCTTTTTCTTTGGGTGGGCAGACTGTTTTCTTTTTCTTATTTTCTTTTTCTATTAGGTTTTCTTTTATTGGCGTAGATGTCAAAATTGTTGCATGCTGCTTCTTGCGACTTTGTCTCGTATTGTGGGTATTGGTTTTCTCTGGCAACTTAATTAGTTTTGACACAATATCAAGACTAGAGACTGCTGAATCAACTTGACGTGATGTGCCAGGTGCTGGTGAAACAATTTCCACTGATGGGCCAGGGGCTGGACAATCAACTGCGCTAGAAGTTCTTGGTGGCGTCGTTGATAATGGTGGATTAACTTGCATTGATGTGCCAGGTACTGAAGAGTTTTCTTGGCCTGGTGCTGGGCTATCAATTGCCACTGATTCATCATCGTTTTGAATGGCCGTAGGTTCTGCCGACTCGAGCAATTCGGCTGGTAGAAAATCTTCATCACAAAATACGTCAGGATTCATCGGATAAATACCTGTAGCTCTAAATCCTGTCTCACCTTTACTGATGGATGCGACGTTATTAAATGCCTTCCGCAATAAGGATGCTACTTCGTAAGGTGTAATTTCCTCTGCCAGGTGATTTTTCATGTATAAGTCGCACTCCTTTTTGTATGCCCCTTTCAGTGGTCTAAAAAACGTAACGTCAAGAGGTTGCATTTTATGCGACGTATGCGGAGGTAAAGAGAGCATATGGATGTTGTTGAGTTTGAAAAATTCGTAAACAGGAAGCGATATATGACTGGCATGATTGTCTAATATCAGCAGGACTGGTTCTTCAGCAGAAGGTTCAGCGTGATGCTTGAAGTGCGAGAGCCATTCAAAAAAAAGCTGCTCATTTATCCAGCCATTATCTGAGCATTTATATAGAGCTCCTGATGGCCCATCCTTTTCAAGAAGTGGAGTCAGTCTTTTTCGGGGAAAAATAAACATAGGTGGGATGAATCCACCGGCAGCGTTCATTGCACACATTAACGTTATATTCTTTCCTCTTTCCCAGCGTGTGATTGAACCTACTCTTCTCTGCCCTTTAGCTGCTAGTATTTTTTCAGGGGGTTGGACAGTAGTAATGCCTGTTTCATCGCAATTATAGATGTTTTTGGCGACAAATTTATGTTTTGTCATCAGTTCGCCCAGCAGCTGAAGAAAAAAAAATTAACACAAAATATATATTAGGAACACTCGGGATTTAAGTATGAAATCATTACACTGAATGTACAAGTAAAGGCATAGAAAAGTAACATACAGGTAGATCAATAACTATAATATTGTGTCCATGAAAATTTACATCGGCGAGCCGCAAAAAAAACACACCTCTCATTCTCTAGGCCGTCGCCATACTGGCGCGGCGCGCTCGCAGAGACAACAAGGGGAACAGAGCGGGGCGGGGAATACCGTTAACGCGTTTCTATTAGTTGTACTTTTGGAGATGTGTGGGTGACCACCATTACCCGCTGACTCCCATTACCCGGTCCTCCCCTACATCCAAAAATTCAAGGTAACATGTAGATAGATAAATTATATAATTATTACAATACAAATATTTGGTTTGGTTATAGATTGCTTATATCGACCAATAAAATAGTGAAATCGTCTGATTGAAAATAATAAATGATTAATGACAATGAACTATACCCATAATAATACTTATACAATTGGAGTTTCTATACCTATTACAGCAATTTAATTCTTCTACTCATTTTATATTTATTTATTTTTTACAAATTCTTTTAGTGCTGTTTTGAAATTTTCCAAGTTTGTTAATTTTTTTAATACTTCAAGCAATTCATTGAATTTTTGGAAACCTTTAAAAAATAATGAGTTCATGGTACTTCTGACTGCCGTTCTGTTTATATGTATATTGTTTATATTTCTAGTGTTGTAAGTATGAATGTTTTTATTCAAGTTGAGTTACTGTTTAAAATATTCAGGTGCCATACCATTTACAATTTTGAATACTAGAATCATTGTGAAGTAGTAGAGTCTACTTTCAACTGTCAACCAATTTAAACAATCGAGCATACTTTTTACGGGAGTTTTTGTAGCATATTTAATTTATTGGGGCTGAATAATAGACGCACAATATTCCAAGGGTAGTTGAATGATAGTATTGTGAACTGTAACTTTGGACTGTATTGACAAATGTTGTGCTATTCTACTAGAGAAATATAGTTTTTTTTGATATTTTTTTTTATGAATATATTCAAAATGACTGTCAAAATTCAAAAAAGTGTCCAGTAAAAAACCAAGGTTTTTGACCTTTGACACAATTTAAATTTTTTCATTATTCATTCTGAGGTTTATACCGTTAATGTCTAGGAAACTATATTTATTTTTTGTGGTGAAAATAATTGCTTTTGTTTTTGTTACGTTTAACTTTAATTTGTTGGTGCATAAATAATCATCCACAGTTTCTAAAATCCTGTTCATTTTATGAATAGCTCTATCTAGTTTCATATCACTACAACAAAGCAACGTATCATCAGCAAAGAGGTTAATGAACTGCGATTCAACGAAAAGTCCAATATCGTTCAGATATAAAACAAAAAGAAGAGGGCCCAGTACGCTACCCTGGGGGACACCCACATCAATATATATTTCGTTGGATAGTGTATCTTTAAAACGGACTTTCTGTTTTCTATTTTTTAAATAATCACTGAACCACTCTAACACCTTTTTATCAATCCCATACTGTTTCAATTTCAACAACATAATTCCTCTATCAATTGTCTCAAACGTTCTCTTTAGGTACAAAAATACAGCAATAACATATTTCTGGCTATCTAAGTTAGTTTTAATATTACATATTGTGAGCTGTAATGCTGTTTCGCATGAGACATTTTTTCGGAAACCCGATTGATTATCTATTTAAATTGAATTTTGAGTGACGTGTTGTAATAACTGGTCATAGACCGCAACTTCCAAGATTTTTTCAATTGGGGGCAAAGTATTAATGGGACGAAATTCATCAGCTTTATTGGTGTTAGCTATTGTTGAAATAGGAATAACAGTACTACTTTTCAACTACTATTATTCCTGTGTGCAGAGATGTATCAATCAAATTCAGTATAATATGACCAATGGTTTCAAATACTTCTTTGATAATTTTACAGTTTAGCGTTTCATATACAGAAAATTTATTGTCTAAGCTACTGATTATTTTTCGCAACTCTTGCATAGAGAGCATTTGAAAGTTTTCGAATTTGAAATATAAATTATTATTTACATTATGCCAACGTTCCGTGATGCTAATATTTTGTATAATATCATTAATACTATCCACCAAATAATTATTACAACTACAAGCTATTTCTCACTATTCGTTACCATTTTTTTATTCACATTATAATCAAAGCATATGCAATTGGAGACATCTTGGCACTTATTGTTAACCAGTTTCTTCGAAGTTCTCCACATTTCTTTGGGATTATGTCTAGATCTGTCAATATTGTCAAAATAATATAGTTCTTTTTTTTGCTTTAATAGATTGACAACATCATTTCTCAATAGCTTGAAAATTTCCCATTTATCTTGTTTATTACTGTTACTACATGATTTAAAATCTGTGTATGCTCTATCCCGTCTCTTGATTTAATCATATATCTCATAGTCAAACCAAGGTAATTTTGATCGGTACTTACATATTTCAATAGGGGCAATACTATTAATTACAGTTTCACATTCTCCAGAATTTCATTGTAAATTGTGTCAACGTCAACAGTAGTTAAATTAAAGTTGTGTATTAAAAGACTGGTCTTAATACTGTCTAAATTTTCATTATTAATTTTTCTAAATTTCCTGAAATTTTCATTAACAATGTTTCCATTATAGAAATTGACTGAAATAATAGAGTGATCTGTTATTTTAGGACAGCCATGTACTTCAGCCACTATATTGATCTCATCGATATTGGTTATCACGTAATCAATCAATGATTTACTAATGTCCGTAACTCGCGTAGGTTCTGTGACACTTTGCAAAATACCATAAGCAGAAAAAAGATTTTTATTTTTTTTACCATGAAACGAATCGGCCAACCAATCAATATTAAACTCGCCAACCAACACACAACAGTATTTATTACAAAATAAAACATCAAACATTTCTTCAAGATTTTCGATAAATGTGGCTTCAGAACTTGAGGGTGAGTGGTACAAACATCCAGTCAGATATATTGCAGATATAAAATTAATTTTTAATACTTAACACCAATAATTATCTCTCAGTTTAAATGTTTTATATATTGTGACGGTATAACTATAATTCACATAAATAAGAACACCTCCCATATGTCTACTTTCTGAAATGCACCGAACATTATTATAGTTTTCAATTTTTCTTTCACTATCTTCAATATTATCTGTATGTCTTGTTTCACTAAGTAGAATTAATTTTGGCTTATAGCAACTTATACTCTCTTGGATTTCATCTCTATTTTTAATTATACTTTGAGAATTTAGGTAAATTATGTCCGAATTCAAGGGTATATTAGGTTTTTTAACTAGTTTTTTTGAGATTGTTTCTAGGCAATAGTTGGTTCATCATTTATAAATTTGATTGTTCTATTATTATCGCCATTATCAATTAATTTATGTAGCTCAGCCTTGATGAATTTAAAGTATTCTTGTTGTGCTTTTGTCTGGTCATTGCTAATTTTAATACTTGGTATGGTAATTTGCGTTTTATTTTTTAATATATATTTTGCATCATCGTCTGATTTTAAAACGACTTTAATGGGTCTCCTCTTATTTGGGACGAATTTTCCTAATCTAAATACCCTTAAATTATTACTTATTTCTACATCAAATACACTACGCACATCTTTGACAACATCGGAATCTTCAGCTAATCTTTCATTTTCGATTCCTTAACATTGAACATAACTATATTAGAAGCACGTGATTGCCTTTCCATCATTTCGTATATCAATTACTCTCTATTTTCCATAGGAACAGTTCCAGGATTATTTACATTTACACTATCAGTCATAGACGTTTTGCATTTATTAATTTGTGCCTCTAGATTATCGATTTTAACAAGGAGCTTAGGAATGAGCTTCACTCCATTTTGGCAGTCTTCACACTAGAACTTGAGCGTTCTTTTGCCTTATAGGTCCATGACTTTGAGTTCGCTAGCATTGAGTCCAGAACATTCTCTTTGCGTAGATCTTTGACGGGTATCACATTGTAAAACAGGATCACCAGTTGATAATTTGCATGCACAGCATTTCATTTTGTTAATTACCAAAAGTCTTGTTGATTCCCCGGTTGGTTCACTAGCCATACCCAAAATATATTCAGGTCACTTTTTGCACTTTTGTCCTATCTACACCACTGGAATTTAAGATTATGATTTTATCAGCACCTCTTTTTATATACAGATGTTTGTTGTTTTTGTGTTCGCAGATGTTTTGCCAGTTTAGAAACGAGTCGTTGTTTGCAAACCATTCACATTATTTTCTGCTGCCCCGTCCTTAAGTGACCCACCTTTCTCCTTAGTTGCCAGATCTGGTGAAATTGACACTGAAGGGAGTCAGAAAACCAAGATACCCAACAGAAGAATGACCGACCACTGGTTCACTGAAAATATTCAACTTGTCACTGTTTGCTTCGAGCATCATTTTATCATTGTTGTTGTCGTAGTCCAATAAATTTCAGAAAATTAAGGTCTATCGCTGATAATGTATGTCTTTGCTGTTCAGCTTGCACTTATCGAATGACCTTCTTCCTGGCAAAGCTCTTCTTTTTAACAATATTTGACGAACGATGACCCTCGTTGGTGGAAATATTTCGTATTCATTGTTTAGTTGTTTGTTGTTGTAGCAAAAACCCATTACATTCGTTA
Source organism: Gonioctena quinquepunctata (assembly GCA_018342105.1). Lineage (NCBI taxonomy): Eukaryota > Metazoa > Arthropoda > Insecta > Coleoptera > Chrysomelidae > Gonioctena > Gonioctena quinquepunctata. The sequence goes on along the minus strand of JAFIRS010007285.1, from coordinate 18,331 downwards.
TTGCAATTTCTTCAATTCCAATATGACAACTATCTCTTCTATACTACCGAAATCAATGAGATTATTTCGATGATCCAATATGCGTAGAGTAATGTTGTCGATGAACTGACGTCCTTCAGGGCTGATGGGCATATAAATAATGTTGTTTGGCTCTTTTGTTATTTTATAGCTGGGTTCAACATCAACATAACCGTCATCTAATTTGATCAAATAATGTATTCTTCCAAGTTTCTCAATAACAATGCCATACTTCCACAATTTTCATCCAGAATAATTCTGAGACTGAATTTTATCTCCTGGCCTATAAAACTTATCGAATTTGGGTTGTTGTTCGTCTCTAGTTTTTTTTGACGGTCTTCGAATCAGGTCTAACTTGGTTCTCAAGTTTCTGTTGAACAAAATTTCAGCAGGTGATTTCCCACAAGATAAAGGTGTCACCCGATACCTGAATAGAAATGAGTGCAATTTCTCATGTAATGTTCCAGATTCCTGTAACATACACTTCAATTTTGTTTTCAAAGTCTGACAGTTACGTTCAGCCTGGCCGTTGGTTGCTGGATGTCCGGGTGCAATCAAACGTTGCGCGATTCCTTGACGAGCACAGAATTCTCGAAATTCAAATGATTTGAAAATGGAAGCATTATCACTGACCAAAATTTCTGGTAACCCATGACGACTGAATATTTCTCTCAATTTATTTATTGTACTGGTGGTTGTTGGTGACTGTGTTGACATAAGAATTTCTGGCCACTTGGATTTAGTGTCTACGACAATAAAGAAGTAATGATTTGGAAATGGTCCGGCATAATCCATATGTACTCGCTGCCAATTTTTTGTTGGCGTTTCCCATTTATGGATAGGTGTTTTGACAGGATCTTTTTTAATATCGCAACATGGTTGACAACTTCTCACAACATTTTCTATATCAGAATCAATACCTTTCCAGTAAAAATAATTTTGTGCGAGTGCTTTCATCTTGAAGAGAAAACTCCGAATCTCGAATGGTACCATCATAAATGGATTTTTTAATTTTGTAAAGTTCAGAATCCGCATCAGTTTTAATCGCAATTTCTCGAGCTGTTATTGTATCTGTTGAAATTTGCGAATTTCGGTATCGATTAACCCACGGATGAACTGAGCTCTCAGCAGTAGGTTTATAACTGATTTTGAACAATTATTATCCTTGCATTCTGATTTGAACTCGCAGGTTTTTACTTGTTCCTTCTAAACCGCAACATATGTTGATATTGATTCCCCTGGACATTGTGTTCTTGAAAAGAATCTATGTTGTTCAGTCAACACATTACGTTTAGGTGCAAGATGATTTTTAAAAAGAGTTATGAGTTCTGGATAGGATTTCGAGGCTGGTAAATCCGGAGAAGTTAAACTTGAGAGTAGTTTATAATGTTTACTTCCTAAGCAGTTTATCAATGTCATAACTTTTGTATCATTCGTCTCTTCATCGTTGTTATATAGTCCTTTCAATTTGAAAAAATTATCTAGTCTTCGATTCGAAAGTTAATACTCGGGTTCGAAGAATTTCTTTAACCGTATTTGTATTTGTACGTTGTTGTTGTGAATTGTCAACTAGCCCGCTTAGGGCAGCTATGAGGGCTGCTAAATCTTGCGCCATTTTCTGTACTTGCAGAATGTATCACTGGTTCGTCTTTTTTCTTTAAAATAACTTTCTCTTTTCTCTTCGTCGCCAAATTATTATGTTTTATGAGTAATTTCAGGGAAGGAATTCATGTGACTTTTGAATATTTATTGACACTGTCAGATCTTTTTGATGTACAGGGTCTAATCATTATTCTAATATATAACAAACACCGAATGAGAAAAAAATATGATTCTCTTCGTCATTTATGTATGATCCTGAAATGATGTTGCAATCCAATTCAAAGTCGTCAAAGTCAATAGCACATACCCACCAACATACATTCTCGAAGACATGGATAAGAATCCCATTCAAGGCTGTTTTTATGAAGCTGAATTGCAGAAAACACAAAATCCCGATGTTTACTTGGTCGAGAAGGTATTGAAGAGAAGAGGAAATGAAGTGTTTGTCAAGTGGTTAAGTTTTTCCAATGAACACAATTCATGGATTTAAAAAAATGCAATTGTTTAGCATTCATCATTATATTTTGTATCGAAATAAAAAAATTGTATTGTAAAACTTGTTTTATTATCATATAGAAAATTTTCAGGTAAGAAAACGGCAACATTACAAAAGAATCATAAACCTAATCACTATCACTCAAAATAAAAATTTTCAGCTCTTTTTGCCAGTGTTCGAAAATTGAGGTCACTACGTCATAGAATTCAGTCGATTTCAGCTTGCTTTCGGAGGCTGCTGTTGATTTTCCCATCCTTCTCCCCCTTCTGCTTGATGGCATCAGATTTCTTCTGCAATTCAACAATCTGTTCATCTAATTTATGTGCAACTACAACTTCATCATCCAATTATTTATCAATTTGATCACACTTTGTGCTGGTGATGTTGGCTTCAGCGATGTCACGTTTTGCAATATTTCTCTTCTGACTATAAACTTGCAGTGGTACATGTAAAGCTAACGACTCAATGGTGGGAGGCACAATTTTTGGAGGTGCACCTTTCTTTTCGAATTTTTTTTAGCCTTGGACGTAAACGACGATGTCGAGGTACTCGGCCTTGAATTGTCGAATGCAGCGGCATCTTGTTTTAGAGATCGTGTTGTGAGAAGATCCACTGTAGCTCTTTTCTTTCGTTTTGGTGCTTGGACCTGAATATCCTGAATAATGTTGATGACAGGTGGACAGTTGTTTTTTTCGATGTCTTCAACATCTTCAGGGATATGAAGCAAAGGTGGTGTGGAGCTGATTGGCAATAACTGTGATGTTGCGATATTTGCTAAATCATCGTATGACGACAACTCCTTTGCATCCATCCAAATGAAATGGGACATATCAAAATCCTCCAGGTCTATGTCTACATCTATCAATGCTGCTTCAACACTACCATATTGATCAGTAATTTCTACAAAATGCTTCTATTATCGAAAGTCATAATGATTATCAATTTTCACACACGCACACACACAGACACTACTTGTGTTTGTGAGAAGTTGAGTGATGATGATGATGTAGACACCCCACGCTTTATAGATGCTTTTCCACTACCCCTATTCATCCCCTCACTTGCGTAGCAAAGTGTATTTGTACATCTGCATCACCCCCTCTCTTCTCCGATTCTTATGATTTCAAGATGACCCTGCATTTCTATCGAAAGTGTGCGTTGGATGACGACTCGGGGTCATGTATAGCAATTGAAAATGTAATCATGGAATATTCAATATGATAAATATTATATTTCAGACGTTATTTCAATTAAGGAGTATTTGAAAGCTATTTTTGTGGTATTAAATACCATAAATGAAATGGAAAAAAACAATGTAACATATACATTCAAATATAGTCATAGGAAGCTTGTCATTTAGATGAAGCAGTGAATGACCCCCTCACCCGTGCCATTCAATACGTTTCGACCAACAAATCAATTGTACGTTCCTTCCTGCTTCACCCCATTGCTCCAACTCAGATGGGTTTCAGGTGTTATTACATAATATGCACGCATCCACTAATCTGAGTTGATATAATGGTCTGCGACAAGCTCACAGCACCAAGAATCTATAGTGTTCAAAAATGCAGTAGTACGCATATCGACATGTGCATAAGATTCATGATTGTTCACGATGACGCTATAATCAAAATAGCACATCAAACATAAACGTTCCACATGATTTCGAGTATGCACCTCCACGAATGCTGAAGTATGACAATAGAGTTTTGACTGAGGGTCGGTAGTGCGCGATGGGTTGAGAAAGCTTGCCCTAAACACCATATCCCGACGTGTATTGGGAATTTCATCCGAAATTTCTTCATCAACGATGTCAAGATCCGCATCTGCGTTATCAACAGCAGCTCCTTCCACATCCACATCAACTACAGGAATATCTTCATCGATGGGAGGTGGAACACCACCACCAACCGCTACTCTCACACCATATTCAACATCATCATCATCCCAATTTGATTCCGTATCGGAATTTCCGAAACTAGACTCATTATTGATGCCCATAAACGACAATTCTCCAAGAATTTCATGAACATATGACATATTTGGAGATATTCAGAAATTGATTGATGAAATTGAATCACTGAGCTCCGAGTTATCCACTAAAAAACACCCGATGGGGCTCGGCTCTCTGACCTTGAGAGTCTCAACGGAGTTCCTCATCATCAAACTGCCGAAATATGCCATCTACGTATTCGACAAACTCGTCATTGAGTTCCATCGGAGCCTCATTATTGATGTTGTTGTCGTCGTCGCCGTTGTTGACGTCATAATTCTGCTCATCACCCCCATCATCCGATCGCTCTTCCAGCTCGATGGTTGCGTCCGAATCAGCATCGTCGTCGCCATCAACGATCTCTGGCATCTATTGCGCATTACCCCAATTAATTTCAACTTCTCCCTCATCCAATGTTGTGGATGATATGTGATTTGATTGGATGGGCCCATCTTCGGTGACGTCATCAACCAACACGCCATCAGCTAACCACCATGTTGTTGAGTCGGCCTCAACTTTTTCAATATGGCAACTCATTTTTTTTGCTGAAACAGAAACGAAGAAACTATGGAAATGTTGCACACATTCTATCTGTGAAGAAGGTGTGGTGGAGTGGAGTATACCTACAGAAATTCTCAACATTATCTCTCTCTCTCAGACTCATATTCATAAGCGTTCCAGTGGGTGGTGTAAGTATTCCTACTACCGAAGACGGCAGAATATAATAATTCAGTTAATTCCATCGAGAATAATCTTCAAATGATTTCAGTTATCAATTGAACTATACTAAAGATTCCGAGGGTGGTTATGTGGAAGATATGATGATTGAAGAAGAAATCCTCCCTCCTACGAACGATGATGATGAAGGTATTGAGAGTGACATCCCAACCAATGATGTGCTAGTGAGAAGAACAACTTTGTCCAACTCTGACATGGATGGTAGAGCTTGCTATATCGTTTCGCTTGTGGAAGTTAGGATTGGTATATTTGGCACTGCATGTATCTATGCATGTGGTGCTTCCGCAGATGTTTGATGACCTACAATATTCGTCAGGGAACATATGACCATGTGGAAATCCACAAGATCCACACGCCGACAACTCCTTCATTCAAATGTTTCGGATGTAACGTTGCCATGGGGCAACTTTGTTCTATCGAAGCGTGTATAATATGCAATTGTAATTTATTGAAATAAAAACATATTTTCGAGAATTTTATTTATTTATTACACATCATGAATCCAATATGATTGAAAAAAATGAATATAATTCAAGTTTTTTTTGTTTATCATGAATTACGGACAGAGCCATTCAATGCATTGTAAGTCAAGAGGTGTCGTGTATAATGAGTGCATAGTATTCGGTTGATGTGAACAATCAATGATGAATAGGGGATTCTGTTGAAATTCCCCAAGGTCCATAAGAGGTTCACTCATATCTTTGGCATAATAACTACGTTGAAAGTCCTCATATGAAGGGCCGCGCCGACCCCCCACAGCGCCTGTGTGCGAAACCTATGGAGCGCCTCTTTTTTTCACGAATCTTAATGTTTCAACTTATTTTTATTTGTTAATTTTGACTGAAATAAATGTTCTAGTTTTATATAATTAGATAATATTCTCCTAAATTAGGTAAAACCAGTTCGTTTTCGCTTGCTAATTACTGCAAAAATAAAACGCGTATACTTATATATTAATAACAAAAGAACTTACTTTTGTCTAATAATACTAATTCAACTATTACGTATGCTATGTTAAAAAAACAACAAGAGTCTAAAATGTGTAAGAATATAAATGAACATATTTAAATTATATTATTTCCACTCTTCTAGCTTTTTTGTTTGCGAAATCTTTAATAGTTTCGTGTATGTCTATATGGTCTAATATGGCCTCTTCCATGGATATTGTTGCTAAATTTGTTAATCTTTCCTGGCTCATTGTTGAGCGCAGGTAATTTTTTATTAGATTTAATTTAGAAAAGGACCTTTCCGCGCTTGCTACGGTAACTGGCATAGTTAGCAAAATTCGTAATGCTATTGTGATGTTAGGGCATACAGCTGTCAAATTGTTTAAATATATAAATTCGAGAATTTTCGCCACATCATTATTTAATTTTTTGAAAAAAGACTGACATAACATAATTTCTTCACACAAATCATCGGCGTTAATTTTATCTGCAAACGATGACAGCTTATTCTCAATTGACTTTGTTCTTGGTCATCACTTAGTTTAAATAAAAAATTAAACACGTCATTGTGATTATTCAATAAATTAAATCTCTCGTCTACGGAGGATAAAGCTTGATCCAATAACTTCGTGTTCATAATCAAAACTCTTTGGAGTCTTACGACGTCTTAGGGGTCTGGATCTGGAAGTTTCAAATTCAGCCTCGACATCTGATTTTTCGGCAATTTTCATGGCATCATTTACAATTTCTTCAAAATTTGCGTCGGTTCTAATTTTTATCAAAAACTTCTTTAATTCCGTTAAAGCATCTAAAGCAACTTGCATATTCATATCGATGGACTGCAGAATTTTGCTCACAAAATTTACTTTTGTCAATATTATATGCCATATATTTAGTGAACAAATGAATGAAAAGGAGCATATTTTTCCTGCTAGACATTTAGCGTCATATTTTGCCTTCTGATCATATGATACACCATTTGATATTTCATATAATGCATCATAAATTTTTGGTAAATTTGTAAACAGCGGTTTGATAGCATCTATTCTGCTTGACCATCTTGTTTCAGACAATGGTTTTAAGGTCAGATTTATGACATATTTTTTTAATAAGTCCCATCTTTTGGTAGAGGACGAAAAATATTTATATAATTCTTGCACAATACTAAAAAATCCAGTCGTATGATGATTGAGATTGTAAGGGTCGTTTACTATCAAATTTAAACTATGGCCAGCGCACGGTACATAGAAAGCGCGGGAATTTAGATCCAGCAATATTTTTTGAAGACCATTATTCTTACCGCGCATATTTGATCCATTATCATAGCCCTGTCCCCTTAAGTTGTTTATGTCCAAATTAATTTTGTCTAGTTTTTCTATTATGAATGACGTTAATCCAGCGCCAGTTGTATCGATAATTGGACAGAAGGCTAGGAAATGCTCCCTTATGTCCAACTTTCTAGTTTCTGTGTTAAAATTGACAAATCTTATTATAATACTAATTTGCTCTACGTGTGAAACGTCAGGAGTACAATCCAGTATTATTGAAAAATATTTATTAATTTTACATAAATTTAAAATAAAATGTTGAGTGTGGTTACCGAGTATGTAAATGATCTCATTTTGGATCTTATCTGCAAGATAAGTCGGCATATTTTTGAAATCCGAATCATTCGTTACGCGTCGTATATGTTCAGTCATTGAAAGATCGAATTTTCCTAACATTTCAATACATTTTAAAAAATTACCATTGTTACGATTGTGTAATTTGTTGCTTTGGCCACGAAAAGCCATATTTTGTGTACTTAGAAATTGGACCACATATATTATTCTTTTGATTACATCGTACCAGCGCTGCTTTTCAACCTCTAAAAGTTTTTGTTGCATACTATCAATAGTGTTTTTATTTTTAAGAGTGTGACACAAATCTGTCCATTTTTTATAATTATTGAAATGAGCAGAACTTTTCTCATGTCTGCTGCAATACAAAGATAGATGTTGCCAATCACTAACTCCCTCGCAGAATTTATTTTTATGTTTTGATTCAAATAGCTTGCAACAGAAGCAATAAACGGCATTTTTGGACACTGAATACAACAGCCACTCTCTGTGATACTTTTCACCGTTTCCTAAATGCCTTTCATAATAATACTCGAAAAATTTTCGCCCCGAAGAGTCACGCGGAAAATTATACTATTTAATTTGTTTAATCGGATTTTCTGTTAGATACTGGATCAAAGTAGCATTTAAAACTTCTGGTCAGAGTCCAGGGTCATCTTTGGAAAAAGTTGGTATTAGTGATGATAATTGTCTTGGCGGTGACAATGGTGTTACAGCAACAGCAGTATCAGGCAGAGGCACGGACGTAACTTCGGCGGCATCATCTTAAATTAAAGACAGACAAACAAAAACATAATATTGCTCGTACATATCTAATCTACTTGTCTGAATAAACTGATTTATCTATTTATGAATAATTATGTATAATAAATATAAATTAAATGAATATTTCTCGACAATTAAACTCTGCCGTTTAGTCCCAAACTAAGCAGGGCTTGTAATTATGGGTACTAGGCGACTGACGTGCAAATGTGATTTATAGCATTTTAAATTTGAAATACTACTAATATACTTATTTCTGCAAATAAATACATATTACATACACACAAACACAAAGTTTTTTTTTGCACCTTGTGGGAATCGAACCCATGATTTCCGGCAGCGATTAGTTGTATAAAATAGGACAGTCACGGCATCTATCACATCAAAATCGGTGAGGCGTTTCGACGATTAAGAAAAAGACTGACAGGAATTAAAAAAGAAAAGTGTTTTTTTTATCTTGGCATCACAAACAGACTAAAGTTATATTTATTTGTATAGAAATTACATAAAGCACATACCACTACATGAAGCGTTTTTTGAATCAGATTCTACAACACCTTCATCGATAAAATGACTGGTTTCTGTCTCTAATGATTCTTTGAAAGTGGATGGTAGAGCCGTAAAATATTTACTTATTTTAGTTGTATTTTCATGACGTTCTTCTTCTTGTTTTCTTTTCCTTATTAAATTCTGGTAACCAGATAATTTCTTTTTTTTATCTTGATTACTATCACTCATCGTGGAAACACGTTAGAACAATCAGTAACACACAAACTATTTATTGTTTTTAGTGCTAGAACTTCTCCTTATTATAAAAAAATAATGCGCACCTTGCTCACACTTTCGATTAAATGACTGTTCAATCAATTGTTTTGGCTCTCTCGTTCCTTAAAGCCGGGCTGTCGGGGAATCCCCGTGTACGGAAGCCTGGTTGGCTCACCGTCATTAAATAAAAAAGTGGCGCTCCTTTTGCCCACAAGTTAACTAGGTGCTGGGCTATACTATCCCTTTTAACCAGTGCGTTTCGGCGGTACTGGTTTCGCTGCAATAAAAGCAAGAATCTACACTACACCGCCGAACCGCACTTCTAGTCGATATGTCGCGTCGAACAGATATAAAAATTATGTGTGCTTTAGAAGCCGCTGGTGAACTAAAGCAACCTATAACAAGACGGTTTTGGGTACATCCGTATTTTTGTCATAGGGAATCAAGTGACAGATTTCTAAAGTTTTACGAGATAATTAGAAAATACGCAGAAATTTTTTTGGATATTATCGGATGTCAGTGAAGTCTTTTGATGAACTCTTGAATAAATTACGTCCTTACATTACCAAACAGCAACCGCCGTTTAGAAATCCGATAAGTGCAGAAGAGAGACTCACCATAACCTTGCGGTAAGTAACATACCTAGTAGGTACCTACTATCAAATTTTTTAAAGTGGCAAAACGAGAAAACAAACTTTTATATGTGAGTATGCATTTATTGAACAGGTACATAGAAAAACGGAACATATTATTATGCCACATTAAGGGCCGCTATTATAATGCCAGTTTAGTTTTAACTCCGGATGGATTTACCAATGGTTTAGACTGTGAATGACTTTCGTTAAATGTTTGTTTAAGGTTCACATTCTCCCTATTAGCAGATTCATGTGGAGTTTGAACTAATGGTATAATAATGGCCCTAAAGATCAGTAAAATTGGAAGAATCAGAATAATGGATGTGTTCGGCAGGGGATGAAAGTGAAGAGCCCGGAGAAGGTGATGAAACGACAATGGAGCTTTGACTCGTATTAAGATGAATTTGTTGATAAGGAATTTGATGCTGAGGGTGAAAAGTCGAATATTGTTCAGAGGAGGGAGTTGGTGGTTGCAGGTAGGAGGAAGTTGGTGGTTGCAGATAGAAAGAAGTTGAGGGTTGAGCTATTGAATGTGTTGGGTTTCTTTTATTCCGTCTATCGCGAAAAAATTGCAAAACATGGTATCGAAAGTCCAGTTTTTCATCATCATCTAATTTTTTTACGTCCGGCAGTATAGACAGCATGAAAGCTTTATCGGAATCATCAGCTACCGACTCAGAATGTTCTAATTTTTGTAACAGTTGTTGTTGGAAGACTGTCATTTCAGCAGTTTTACCTTGACGTTTTTTGAATGCTTCAGGAGGAGGTTGATCGAACAGAGCCAATAATATTAATGCAGAAATAAAACTAGGTGTGCAGAGAAATCTTCACCTTTTTTTGAAAGAGAATCACAAAGTAGAATCTATATATTTTTATAATCATATTAGTAATTTATCTATTTTCGAAATTCAATATACATTTTCCGAACAAGAATATATTTTTGTCAATATAGCATTAAATATGTGTTTTTCTCCTGTTTTAGGTTGTGTTGATAAATGTATTTCATAGCCTTTGAAAAAAAATGGCCGATTGAATTCTAATAATATTTATTAGTCGTCGAATTCAAAGTGATAGAAAATTACCTTATAATTGATACAGTTATGATATTATTTCAAGGGATGAGAAAAAACCATAATTCTGGTAGACATTCGAAATTGAGGCAATATATTAAATGAGCCGCTTATGGAGTTAGGATGGTAAAATCAAGACTTTGAATCTTGCCGAACTCAATTTCTTAGCGGCAAACATCTGTAGGTAAATTGAAGATACAGTAACTTCATTGAATTAAACAAATAAAAACATATATCAGAAAATATTTGAAAGAGGGTATTTTCTCCTGTTTTTGATTGAAGTAATTCCAAAAAATATGATACCAAATATAGTAAAAATCTATTTCATAGCATTTGAAAAGATATGAAAATAATTGCTGATTGAATTCTAATATTTGTATAAGTATTTGTTTAGTATAAGCAGAAACATATTTGAAAGGGTTATATATCAGATAGCTAATTTGAGTTGAATAATTCAGAAGGGTCCATCTACGAAAGGAAGCCAAATATAGTATAGCTAGAAATCACAGGTTTTTTTATTCTTCATTAATCAATAAGCTGTAGTGAAGATGACTGGCCCCTCTATTTCGGGATTTTCTTTTTCATCATCTTCTTCCTGTCTTTCAGTTTCGAACTCGAAATTTCCGCTCGTTCTGCAATGTATAATTTTTATAGCTAGGTGAATTGTAAGACTGAAATGTAAGTAATTACATACCTTCTTTTTGACATAGACTGCAGCAGAAAACTAGAGCATTGCATAAACATATTTTTTCCTTTTTGCCTGCAGGATCTCCACTTTTTCCTTGATTGATATATTTAGCAAAATTATCAGGAATATGTCGCCACTTATTTTTCAGATCTTTCACTGAAACAAAAAATATGTTAAAGGTATTATCATATAAAACAATAAATATTACAAAAATTAACCAAACATTCAGAATTCCTCAACATTACTATTTCAGCTATTTTGTTTCAGATATTTGGCAACTGGTAACAATTTTGTGGCGTTACAGTATGAATTTTATATGTCCAAAAGTACAATTGCGATTATCGTGCAGGAAACATGTGAAGCCAAATGGAATAGTTTGAAAGAAAGTGAAATGCCCCAACCTACGGAACAACAGTGGTTAGATATAGCTGAAGAATTTTATGTCAAAACAAAATTTTCCAAACTGCGTAGGTGCCATTGATGAACACGTGAGGTGCAGAAATCCACTTAACTCCGGATCCCAGTATTTTAATTACAAGAAATATTTTTCCGTAATATGAATGGCTATTGCAGATGCCAATCTTTGCTTTGTAGCAATCGATGTAGGATCTTATGGAAAAGAAGGCGATTCAACTATTTTTAGAGACAGCCCGTTAGGCCGACAATTATATTCTGGTCAGCTAAATTTGCCACCACCTCGGTGTTTACCAAACAAGGCCAACTATTCTCAGCCGTTTGTACTAGTTGGCGATGCAGCTTTCAGAATCCATAGAAACCTTTTAAGACCTTATCCACAACGTCAACTTAATCCTCGTAAAAGAGTGTTTAACTACAGATTGTCGAGATGTCGGCGTTCAGTAGAATGCGCCTTTGGACTACTTGCCAATAAATGGAGAGTGTTTCATTCACTTATTTTTGTTCAACCCAATTCTATTGACAACATCATAAAAGCATGCTGTGTATTACACAATTTTGTACGAAGGAGGGATGGCATTAATTTTGACGATACGCAAACTCATCCTTTTGTCGATGTCACGGATTCTGGTCCAACTGCTAGGGCAGACGGATTAGAAACCAGGGAGTTTTTTGCCAATTACTCCATGGCATCCGGAGCCGTACCATTCCAACGCCATCATATGTTCTAATACACATTTAATCTAAATCAACTAGCGTTTTGTCAATGTTTAGTTAATTTTTTAAATTAATTATAACTTACACTGCGATTGCTTATCTGCGTCAGTCATTTCTTCCCAGTTTTCGAACATACCGGCACCTACGTTGAACCAGAATTTTTCCTTCGCACCTCTGTCACTGTATTCTTTGGTGCCTTTCTCCCAAATCGGAGGATTTTCTTCAACAGTTTGGATAAATTTGTCGGTATCGAACATAGCAAAAACCAAAACGCACTTTCAAACGGGTGAACGAACCGCACAATGTGGACGCATTCATCAAACTAAACGTGTTCATCATGTCTGTCCCGTTTGCGTTCATCCCTCTACGCCGCAGTAAGTTGCGGCGGCATCCGGAAGGTGCGTTGCAACGGCATTAATGTAGACGTGATTGTTATAAATAATGTGATGACACCATCCCGTGAAACCGGTCCCGCCAAAACACACCGGTTAAAAGGGATAGTATAGCCCAGCACTAGTGCACAAGTTCGATAGCGGCGCCCCTATTGTCTTGGCGCCTGTGTGCGCCGCACACTTCGCACACAGGGGCGGCGCGACCCTGCTCATATGCATAGTAAGCTGACGAGTATAGTTTTTCATCAAAGTCCAGATTCCAACGCTCATATGGGTAGACTTCAGAGTTCAAATACACTCGGATGTTATTTATGTCTGCATTTATGAATTTTGTAACATCCAGTGTTCTGTTTTCGGATGCGTTGGTACTTTGAAAACCAATAATTATGAAGCGAGGTGTTTCCAAAGTGTTGGTTGTTTTTATTGCCAATATGTCCGAAAGATGTGCTACGTAATCCCAGCTAGCAAGGTACATCTAGTTCGTAAAAAGACATCCCCTTTTACGTCATAATACCATTATAATGACGAGAATTTCACGTCTTATTGACGGTAATATGTCACATATATTCGACGTCATTATATGAAGTGGAAAAGACGTCAACTATTACGTCAAAAATACTCACGAGAATTTCACGTCTTTTTGACGTTAATCTTACAGACATAAGACGTCACCATATGACGTGCAAAAGACGTTGACTTTTACGTAAAATATCTGTAAATTTAGCTTAAATTCGACGTTAAATCACTTTAGTATTTCAGAATGTTGTTTTACGTGACTAAAATTACCTGAAAATCATTTTATTTGAGGGAAGTTTAAATTTCTTTCAAATCTTCATAGTCAAAAAAACGTTAGGATGTTTGAAAAATAATAAGGCGAAAATTTTAAGTTAACATAATATTTATTTTATGTTTTATATAACAAATTATAAAAAAATAAACAAAGATAATTCCCAAATTGAATAAAAATATAACTCTTTTTACCTCAATCTAAACATTTACCAAATAAAATTGTGAAAATCTACCCAATAAAGTGCTTTCATCAAAAGCAATATACATGGTGATTCTCGATCGATTATGGGAAAATAATAAGAAAGAAAATGTTGAGAAAATGTTGACATTTTGGCAACATAGTAAGTTCGGTAGGGACACACGACTAAAATATTTTGACAGTTTTGACACTTCCGGTTATACCGGAAGTAGGTATCAACTTCGTTATTTTAAATGGAATATCCTATATTTTTTAGATTCTACGCTAAATTCCATGAAATTTCATATATCATATGTCATACTTTGGTTCAATTGTTTTCAAAACATAAACATTAAATCGCCTATTTCGTGACTTTCACGAGTTGTAGCGCTAAATCTATTTATCAAAGATGAAAACAGTTTTCACTTTTCTATCTTAACTTTTTAATATATACCTATTGACATCCATTTTGAATGTCAACTGTCAACAATTTTCACAGTTACATGATGTCATTAAACAGATTTTAAAAAACCCTTAAATTTAAATTTTTTTTTTGAAAAAATTAAAAATATATATTAAATTTATAAATTTACTTAAATCTAAAAATAAAATGACATATAGGGTGTTCCATTTGAAATACCGACGTTGATACCTACTTTCGGTATAACTTGAAGTGTCAAAACTGTCAAAATATTTTAGCGGTGTGTCCTCCACCGAACTTACTATGTTGCCCAATTTTCAAAATTTTCCCAGTCAGTAAATAAGAAATATGTTTTTTTGTCTTTTTTTTTAATTCGGAAATTTGGACAACCCTCAGAGTCGGACACACGGTGGTCCGATATGTGTCCGACTTTTCCAAAGCTGTACTGTATTAATATGATTAAATCAAGCAACACAAGTGTGAAGAAGAGAAATTGATACAAAACGATCTCCGTGAGGCAAAACATACATTTTCCAATAATTTCAGAAATGTGCCATGCTTTAATAAAATCCGATAAACCTGAGACTAAATCAATATCTAAACTTTTAGAGTCAAACGGATAGTCATAGTAGGAAGTAAAAAACGTTCCTATAACTTTTATGGCATTATCACTATCCTTAATGAAATTTTCAATTTGTATCACACATGTGGGAATAAAACAGTAAGAGTCGGCCTTTGAGTATTAATGAATAGTCATAACACAATTTCTTAACGATAATTTTTTATTTCTTATTACTAATTTTTCATCACATGGCCCAGCAAGTGTTCACATTCTAATTTTAAATCTTGATTTAAAAGCTTAAGGTCACCTATAGGTTTTTCATCCAATCCCAACTCGATAATTCTCCTGCAAATTTGCTGGAGTGGATTGGTAGGATATCGAATTAATATTTTTATTTTTCCTAAATAATTTTCGAAGGGAAATCCGGAAAAATTGTCTAGTGGGCCAAACCTTATAACATGATGTGCCAAAACATGTATATTATAAATCGGAAATTCAGGGCCATATAATTTTTGTCCATAATCAATAAACATTTGAAGAATTTGAGTTTTCGCAGTTTACTCTTATAGTAGAATTATTTTGGGACATTAAAAGGGCCATACTGGTATGAAACAATAGAAAATGATTATCAACTATACCCTGTAATGCTACAATACCTGTATAAAATATCGGTAGCTTTATATCTTGGCAATTCAGTTAGTGGCCTTGGCTTCCGGTTTATTTCCTGAGGAATACAATTTTTATAACTTATGAGTCTACTTGATATAACAGCCACCAACCTATTTGGTAATCGAACATTTAAAGGTCCTCCAACCCAATAATTCAGGAGCTTCTTCATTACACCCAAGCACACATTGTGCATATAATCAATTGGAAATATATTAACCAGGTCAATGTCCATATCAATTAATGGAGAAATCCCAATGTGATGATCTTCATCAACCTGTTGTCTAAATGACTAATTATCTCTTTTCACACTATCAGTAGTTTTGTAAACTCCTGCCTATCCTGCCATTGACATAACTTCCAGCTTCGATACATTTGTCACAACTAGAATAACCACCATATGAGTTAATGCATTTTAAATATGCCTTGGAGCATCACAAATGAAGCTATGTATAGAAATTGAAAATATTTTGTTTGACAGTAAACCCTCTTTTTGTAAACAGTTAAATTCTTTGACAAATGCATCAAGATAGATATTAGGAGGGGAAGGTTTGGATGTACCACAAAATATACCAACAGCAAAGGGAGAATTAGAATTGATATTTTTCAATTAAACCCAATATAGGCCAAGCTTCTAAATTGGAAATTTTATACAATGGAAGACCATCAATATTAAAGCTAATGTTTATAGGGTTTTCAGCAAAAAATTCATACCTTTTCAAAAAAAAATCTAAATGCTCGTTCTAATCCAAAATGTATGTATGATCCTGTTTCTAATTTTATTAAATTAAAATGTTGTGGGGTAGATAAAAGGGTACGACTGCCAAAGGGGAAAGCTTTGGATGAAATGGTTTTAAAATATGGAGAAGTTTTGTTAAAGCAGAGTGATTTTTTTTGAAATTGCCCAATTTGTAACTTCCAATTTAAAGTTCATTAATATTTTAATTTATATGCAGATCATCTTCATTTTCAGAACTAATAATTTCCAATTCTGAGACAACTTCATCAGTACTACTAAGAAAATATTCATCTATTTGAGCCAAACTGGGCTGTTGCATGCTATCAGATTTGTGGGGTATAATAGTTATAGAATTATTTGGGATTCCATCTGCCTGCTCTTGCATGTCAAGTGTATTGATGGATGTTCCATTTTAAACATGTTGATCACTATTACCAGAATCAAAAATAATTTTTTTAAGTCAGATTGGACACGCCTATACATTTGTCTTTGGGTATCTTCCTCAAATTTGGATAACACAGCACCTTAAATTTAAAAAAGTGTTTAAATTTGGAATTAATTTTTATTTATAAAATATGTCTCATGTTGAGGTATAACATACACTTAAAATTTGAATCTTTACTGCTCTACCCCTCCAGAAAGTAACAGGAATAAATAAAAAATTTAAAAAAATGTTAAATTTTCAAAAGATTTTACCACTCATAGTCTGGATCAAAATTTTCTGGTAAGACGGATCATATAATAAGATAAAATTACAGAAACAAAGATGTATTTGTGTGTGTATTATATTTTTAACACCCTGAATATTAAATTTATATAAGTCTAGATGCCTAAAGTGACTCTCAAGCCCATTAATAATTCCAGAATGAAGTGACAAGATAAATGAAAAGTTTAAGATATAACATAAGATAAATAAAATTGAAACTTACTAATCACAACTTTTCTCAAGTTTAGGGTCCCGAAAGGAAGCTTCTGATTTCTTGTTCCTAAAAAACTGTATTGAGCTGCAACCTGTTTGGAAATTAGGCAGCTAAGAATTGTGTTTATTTTTCCAACTTTATCTTTACCTCCTAGGATCTCACAATATGCAGCCAAAATAAACATAAATGTACTAAAAGTAAAAGAGAAACTCATTATTCTATATTCATAACATAAAAAAGTGTTTTAGTACCACTTACCAAAGCAGCCAGATTTTTTTCATTTGCAAGATAAGCTTCAAGACTATTAACATCAGTAACCGTCTTTAGAGGAAGATCAACTGGAAGATATGTAGGAGGGGCCAGTTTTAAGCCAGGGGCATCTCGATCCTGTTTTTGCTCAATAAGGATGTTTAATATTTGTTGATTCTGTTGCTTCACTTTCAGCAGGATATTTAATGTTTTTTTGGAAATCTAAATATTCATTAATTACCGAACATTGTTACTGCATTGAAGAATATCTTTAATACCTTTGTCTCTAACTGGGGTGTCTTCATTTTTTGAAGGGCCTGGTATTTGTGACAGGTGGTCAAAATCAAGATTTTGTGTTGTCCTGTCGAGGGTTTTCTTTGCATTACTTGAAGAAAATATCTCTGAAAATGTTACATTAATGAGCGCACACTTAAAACTATACACAATTTTTTGAGATTTAGTAATATTTATTTTATCTGTCTATTATTGTGTTATATACCTGAAACTGGATTGGATTCCTCCAAATTAGATTCTATTAATTTCACTTTTGGTGGAAACTTCTTAACACTCTTATGTTTTCGAACAGAAGTGTTAGCACCTCTTATATTTTCTGTAATTTGGTATGCATGCTTAGTATTATTGTTTGGTAAGTTGAAAAATATATAATTTTTTTCATATAAAACATACCTTTTATTCTATTGATCCCAATTTCATTTTCGGACTCACTGCTGCTCAATAAATAGTCGTCTGTTTGGCTTCCTAGCTCTTTTCAGTGGCAAGATTCCATCAATGTCTGATGAAGCCACATCAGAAGTTTCTTCGGCTCTTCTTCATTTTATTGAAGCTTTTTAATAATTATCCATAACAAAATGTGAATACAAGTTTCTATCTCTAGTTATTCATATAAATATGAAAATATAATAGCAACAGTTTTCACAATCTCAACTTTTT
>JAFIRS010007284.1:0-25000 GCA_018342105.1 Gonioctena quinquepunctata | reverse complement strand
TATAGATAGGACACCTTAATCTGTGGGGGGGAATTTTCCCCCCAATGGGGGGAATTTTTAAAAGACACGGAATTTTGTTGCAACATCAAGGGTCCCCGACAGATGTCAGCGGGGCCCAAAAACCCCGACCCCAATTGGTCTTTTCCGTGCGTTATAACCTTTACAAATAACGAAATATGAGAAATCTGTTGGGAATCCAAAAATCTTCATCCGTCTCAGCCCTTTGGTTTCCCAACCAGGGCCCGGCCCCCGGGCCCCTTTCAAATTCGTACCGATCCCCTCGGGGTTTTTAAACCTTTTTGGGTTCAAAAAATTGGGGAAGGGGTAAATTATGGAAAATTGACACCCCCTTTGTGGGAAAAAGGCGGACCGTTATCGGGGTTTGGGCCCAAAAAGGGGGCCCCCGTACCCAAAAAAGGTCCCCGACGGATGCCCAGGGGGCCCAAAACCCGGGGAAAAATTTTTATTCCCTGCGAATAACCCAAAATTTAAAATAACGGTAAAAAACAAAAAAAGGAATCACCCCCCGCCTACACCCTTTTTTCGGTTTCCCAACCGGACCCGTGGTCTCTTTCCCCCGTTTTCAAAAAACCGGGGGTTTTCACCTTTTCGGTCCGAAAAAAATTGGCGAAAAATTTTAAGATCTTACCCTTTCGTGGGAAAAAGCAACCCGTTTCGTTTTTAAAACCAAATTTTTTTCCCAACATCAAAGGTTTTCCCGGGGTTGTTGGCCCAAAAACCAAAACGGTTTTGGCGGGAACGCAAAAAAACCGGGGAAAGGAAAATTTTTAAAATCGTCGTTTCGGGGGGTTTTCTGTAACGTCCCCGGGCTGCCAGATTTTTTTTAAACGTTCCAAGAACCAGGAATTTTCCCTTTTGGCCCAAAAGCAAGAAATTTGGCGTTTTGTGGGTGAAACTGGTCGGGGCGGAAGCCCGAAGGCAACAAAAAGGGTTCCCCACGGACGGCGCTGGGCCCCCACGGCCAAAGCCTTTCCCTGGTTTGGAAGGGGCCTAAAAACGAGAATTTCCCCGTTGGAATTTTCGGTTAAAAATTCCCCCGGCCCGGGGTTTCCCCACCGGGGGGTTTGTCTTTTCTTTCTATCAGATTTTTTCTTAAGGATTGTTTCGGTAGGGCCTTGGGGCCAAAAAATTTAAATCGGTTTTACCTTTTTTCCCGTGGGAAAAAGCAGATTTTCGGGGTTTTAAAAAATTTTAAATTTTTTTTCCAATTTTAAAGGGGTTCCCGACAGATGAAAAGCGGGGCCCCAACCCCCCGATACTAGTCGTATTTCGTGCAAAAACCCCGCAAACCCCAAAAGGAAGGAAAATCTGTTAAAACCCCGAGAGACCCCCACCCCCCACAGCCTGTTTTTTTGGTTTTCCCCCCAATCTTGGGGAGGCCCCCGTGGTTTTTTTCAAATTCGTATCAGATATCTCGGGATTAAAATTCCCTTTTAAAAGGGTTTGGCCTATGCTGACCCCTTTTGACCTAATGCTTCCCGGAAAGTATTTCCCCCCCAAAAAAATTTCGATAAATTAAAACTTCCCCACAAGAATAGGTGTCCCTATCAAATTTGTTCCCCTTTTTTTTTTGTACGTCCCAAAAAGGTAATCCACGAGATATCTGATACAATTTTTAAAAAGAGACCAGGGGGCCCCCCTGGGGGTTGGGAAAACCAAAAAACCTTTTTGTAGACGGGGGGTAATCTCTTTGGGGATTCCTAAAAAATTTCTATTTTTCCTTTATTTTTTTTGGGTTATAACGACAAAAGTACCCCCAATTGGTATCGGGGTTTGGGGGCCTATCCAACGTCGGAAAACCTATTGATGTTGCCAAAATTTTCCCCCGTGTTTCAAAATTCCACGATAACAGGTAAAAACTTCACCACCAATTAGGGGTGTCGCTATCTATAATTTGATTCTGTTCATATTTTTGTTCCGTCCCAAAAAGGTTTTCCCCACAGATATCTGTTTGAATTTTAAAAAGAAACGGGCCGTCCTGGGGGTTGGGGAAAAAGGAAACCCCGGGCTGTAGACGGATGGTGACCTTTTGGGGATTTAACAGTTTCCCCATATTCTCGATTTTATTGCGTTCATAACCCCCCAATACCCCCTTTTGGGGGTATCGGGGTTTTTGGCCTATGCTGACATCTGGGGGTCCCCCATTGATTTGGAAAAATTTTCGTGTTTTAAAAAATTCCACGATAACGGTCTAAGCTTCACCCCCCAGGATTATAGGTGTCGCTATCTATAATTTGATTCTGTTCATATTTTTCAAAAGGGGGTAATAAACGGGATATCTGATAGAATTTGAAAGAGACCACAGGCCGTCCGTGATTGGGAAACCCCATAAAAAGATTGTAGACGGATGGTGATCTCTTGATTCTAACAGATTCTCATATTCTCGTTTTTGTTTGCTTCATAATCCCGGAAATCAACTTTTTTTAAATGGGGGTTTTTCCTTCTGACATCTGTCGGTGACCTATTGATGTTGCACGAAAATTTTCGTGTCTTCAAAATTCCACGATAACAGGTCTAAGCTTCACCTCACAGATTATAGGTGTCGCTATCTATAATTTGATTCTGTTCATATATACATATATATATATATATATATATATATATATATATATATATATATATATACATATATATATAAAACCTCCATCTCGTTATTCCGTTTTCCCGTTATCTCAAAGTCATACTTTGTGACGACTATTACCAATTCACCCACTCCCTTTCACGCCTATAGGAACGGAATTCTGAATTAAGGTTCAACACAATGCATTTATCAGAGAGCAGAAACAGCAATTTTCATTTTTATAACTCAACAAATGTTTACCCCCTATTTCAACCCTTTAGGAGTTGAATTTCTGAAAACACTGAAACATGTATTTCTTTTTTAGTAAGAAAAATTTCTGAAAGCAATTATCATGACCCTTACCTAAAAACTTATCGAATCCCAATTTTCACCCCCATTTACCCCTTCAGGGGTTGGATTTTCACAAAACACTGAAACACATTTTGTTAAAGTGCAATAAAGACCTCAAATACCAATTTTTATGACACCAACTTGAAAACTAACGGAACTCTTATAAAAATTTCAACCCGCCCATTTCACCGCTTCAGGAATTGACTAAAGTTTATCTTTCAGTCGCAGATGATTCCACATCTAATTTCATGAACATCCTTCATTTGTAAAAAAGACCTCAAACACCAATTTTTATGTCACTAACTTGAAAACTAACGGAATCCTCATACAAACTTTCAATTCCTATTCACCCCCATTTTTCCAAACCCAAACCCTTTCTTTATTTGTAACAAAGACCTTGACTACCAATTTTTATGATACTAACTTGAAAACTAATGGAACCTCCATATAACTTCCACCCCATTTCACCCCTATGGATTAAATTTCCAAAAACACTGAAACACATATTTCTTTATTTGCAACGAAGATATCAAATACCAATTTCCATAACTCTAACTGCCCACATTAAACATGTTTGACTCAAATATTGTTTATGAATTTTCACGTCAAGATTGTGAGAAATTATATATTGCTGATTTTGGGAGAAAAATAAGATTTAGTGCTCCAGCATATCATGTGAAAGATAAGATCATCTTGAAACATTCTCAATTGAATATTGAATAGAAAAATTCTTCTGTGAATTGAAAAATCCACGATAAAAATTAAGTTATTTTTTGTGAATGTCTAACAGGAAACAACTTCTTCCCCGGCTACAGCCACGCTGGACATTGAACTACATCTGCTATTCCGAAAGGACCCTAACTCAAGAGAAAAAATCTGAAATTGAAATATTGCATTTTCATTGAGATAGTTATTTGAGTTTTTATTCCAGTCTCAATTTAGAACTCATATAGACGAATGAGGCAAAGAAAAATGTTTTTCAAAAGAGAGTTCTCACCAGAAATCATTGCAATGACGCAAGAGAGCCATCGCATTCACTAGGTCTTCAATACATTTTTGTCGACGAAAATCTATTTCACGCTTCCACGATCATCAGAAAGACCGGAAGACATGGGAAACACATTTTCTAGAACCAATCTCGCCTTGAACGATGAAAGATAGTGACTAATGTTTATCTTCCAGTCGCAGATGATTCCACATCTGATTTTATGAACATTCTGTTCATATTTTCGAACAAATCATGAAGATCATCGTATTGAATACCAAAATTCAAAATTTCGGATGTTGGAAGTAATGTTTCTAGAAAAAGTTCACAAAAAGTAAAAGGGAATAAAAAAAATAATAATAAGAGAACAGATATTAGTGATCTCAGTTCATTATACACTTATATTCTTTAAAAATCGAAATTAAATAACCGCCTACCTTGAAAATCCATCCAGATACACACGGTTGAATAGGTCAACTGTCATTTGGACATTTCATTCCTGACGACAAACAAAAGTCATTTTATGTTTTCCTTGATGACAATAATTTATCTTCAAAACATGTTCAGTAGGTATTTCAAAATTAAAATCATTTATATTTGTATTACTGATTTTATACAGGATGTAATCGAAATTCTTGCATACCAATTTCATGAAAAAATAAACACATTATTTCCCTGAAATTTTTACGATAGGTCCTCAATAGGCATAAAAATAAAAGAAGTTTGATCAACCAAAACTTTGCTGTTCTGCGTTCCTCAAAATTTTGACGAATTTGGCCAAAATATTATATATATTTTTTTTTCATATTTCAATGTTTTATTCTATTTCATTTTATTTTATTTTATTTCTGACCACTGTAACTCGATATGAAATGACACTATACATCCATCTTTCACAAGTGTGTGAGAAGTTAGATAACATCCTGTAATATTTTAATTGTGACGAACAATAATTCAGAGTTTCCAAGGTCATAATAATCCCTCAACTAGGATGTCTTTTTTCCAAATCACCTATGTGTTCATTATCTATAGTTCACAAAGTTTCTGGTGAATTATATGTTGAGAAACTGGATACAATAACAAACCTGAATATGATAATTTGAGCATCTGTTTGGATTCTGCGACAAATACGGAATGATCGAACAAGTGCATATGCTAATTAACCAAATCATTGAGTATCTTACTACCAAGAGAATCTGCTGAATGCCTTTCTTGTCATATACAGAAACGTATCCCAAATACAGCTTTTCAAATTCAATCGTTTTTTTTTGCAGTCGCAAATCTTCAGCAATATTTCGTTGTTCTTTCGGAATTTGAAAATTTGAATAATAATATATGAAGGAAGCCGAATGAAGTAGATGAAAAGGGGTTGATAGAGAAGCATTTCAAATCATTTCAGCAACCGATCTTAAAGCTCAATTGCCTTCGGTATTGGTAGTAGGGTGTTGAACCACAATATGATAGGTACGTAACTTCGAGGAGGAGCCAGAAAAAAAATATACGTGGAAAACTGTCCCTCAATGCAATAACCAAGAAAGCAGCTGAAAAGCGTTCTGACGAATGGGCTTTTGCCAAATAAAGCTCTACCAGACCCCTCTAACAGAAATTCCTAGGAGAAAACTTGAGCATTCCATGATTGATCAGGCCATGGCAGTAATTCATTCATTCATGGAAGAGAAATCTAAAGTAAAAATCATCACCATCTCCTGGTAAAAGCTGAGAAGAAATACCTATGTGGTGCAATTTGAGGAATTCACTATTGTATCACCAAATGTCTGTTAGATCACATTTGAGTAGTTGAAAGAAGAAAAAAGTTCCTTCAGCTTAACTTTGAAAAACCTGAGATATGCCAAGAATAGCAGCTCGTAGTATCTGTTGATATGGTCAATAACTCAGATAACATGCCCATGCACCTGTCCCATTGTACCGTGTTTGTCAAGAATCCAACGATCCCGATTGTCAAAATGCAAAATTGGGAATGTGAACTCATAGCTAAGGACTCAATTTTGGAATATTTTTAAAAATATGCCAGCATTATATTTCCGATAGAATAAAACACAATTCAATTGAACGTTTGTTTGATATTTCCTTTTATTGTCACCATAAACCGGACGACAAATATAGAGTTGCCCCAATAGCAGCTTCTTCAACTTCTTCTGGAATTGATTGGTTCTCTACATAAAAAATCATATTGAAATTACCTTTAATGTTTGACAAACGTGTCAAACAATAAACAAAGATCTTGATTTGTTTTCTATGAAATCATGTGTTCGCAGCCTACCTTCCAGACAACTTTCAAATTCCAGAAATAACCACTGGATTGAATTTAGACATTTTGAGAGCCATCAATTTTGTTTGAAAAAAAAATTGAAGTTGAATTTTATTTGTGTACAATATAATGAAAATTCATAACACTGGTAGCTACTCTTATTTCTCATTATTTCATCCCAGTTTATATCTACCAAATAACTTAAACAAGTGAAATATGTTGGAAGTTGATGGAGTCCATATACGTAATCAATCGATTGAGTATCTAATGTTTTCCAGGAATATACATTCGACAAAATCCCCCCAAGAGGGCTTGAGTTTAAGTTTTTATTGCATTTTTTCAACTAGTTCGTGGAAAAGAGGAAAGGTAAAAGAAACAACGCAATGTTATGCCGACTTTTCGTGTGTATGTTCAGAGTTCCTGTTTTGCCTTGAAGAAGTCTGAATACATAAACAAGACGTTGGCATGAAATTGCGTTGTTATTTTGTACCTGTCCTCCAACTCACGAACTAGTTGAAAGAGTATGATTCAAGGACAGGAAATTCTATCAACTCGTTTCACTTTGTATTGAAAATCTCATTCTATGCTCGGTATATACTCCACTTTTCCTACAACTACACCAATATTTGTTATCGTGCATCTCACACTTGTATTGAGAATCAACAAGATTCCGAAATTGATTCTAAAAACAATACCAGCTAACGCAAACGTCTCGATTCTACATTCGGTATACTCGTATCTCATGATTAAATTACAAGAAAAAATATGCCAAATTTCCTATTCATTCATTTCTTCCATTGAAGAGTGGCTGAAAATGCATTTGATGTTGAATAGAATGTATTACAGATGATTTCGTGTAATTCCCTGGCATTGAAAAAATAAATATTCTTCAACTTTGGTGTTGGCATATAAAAGAGATCAAACAAAAAATTCTGATATGAGAAAATTAGATTTTTCAGAAAATCATTCATTAACTTCCGCATCGATTTTTCAAAATAATGAGTAAGTTCCAATCGTGGAAGGTCAACGAATAATTCAGTCATATAATCGTATATTATTGCTTATGGACTAAATAATAATAAATCTACCTTGAGACGAATATCGCATAACGAGTTTATATATATATATAGGCTAAATTTTCATCTAAAAAAAAATCACTAAAATCCTAATAATGTTTCCCGTATATATATATAGTTCTTGAATCCTGGTGTGTATATTCTGTTTAGAGGTTCTTAGGATTTGGATTCATGAATTAAAATCAGGAAATTAGTTGGACGTTTCGCCTCTGGCCAGGGACTTTTATACCAATAATGTAACCTCAACATAACCCCCATACGAATCTTTGATTATAATGTAGCCAGCACCAAACATCATACTTTCCCCAATGTATCTATCAACAATGAAAATAAAGAAAAAAATACTGAAGAAGCCTCTGGCCAGGGCGAAATGTCTAACTAATTCCCTGATTTTAATTTATGAATCCAAATCCCAAGAACCTCTAAACAGAATATACACATCAGGATTCAAGAACTCACAAATATAAAAAAAACTCTATATATAGGTTAAATTCCTATACAAAAAAAAAACTGTATATTCATAATCATGTTTTCATTGAATTTATATTTGTAGCCCTATATATATAAGGGAAACATTATTAGGATTTTTAGCGATTTTTTTTTTCGGATGGAAATTTAACCTATTTATATATATATATATATATATATATATATATATATATATATATATATATATATATATATATATAAATATATATTCATATATATAAACTCGGTATGCGATGTTCATCTCAAGTTAGATATACCATTATTTAGTTCATAAGCAATAATATACGATTTTATGACTGAATTATTCGTTGACCTTCCAAGATTGGAACTTACTCATAATTTTGAAGAATCTATGCGGAAGTTTATGAATGATTTTCTGAAAAATCTAATTTTGCCATATCAGAATTTTTTGTTTGTTGTCTTTTATATGCCAACACCAAAGTTCAAGAATATTTATTTTTTCAATGCCAGGGTATTACACGAAATCCTCTGTAATACATTCTATTCAACATCAAATGCATTTTCAGCTTCAATGAAAGAAATCTACTTTGAATGAATAGGAAATTTGCCATATTTTTTCTTGTAATTCAATCATGAGATACGAGTATACTAAATGTAGAATCGAGATGTTCGCGATAGCTGGTATTGTTCTTAGAATCAATCTAGGAGTCTCGTTGATTCTCAATACAAGTGTGAGATGCACGAGAACAAATATTGGTGTAGTTGTAGGGAAAGTAGTGTATATACCGAGCATAGAATGAGATTTTCAATACAAAGTAAAACGTGTTGATAAAATTCCCTGTCCTCGATTCATACTCTTTCAACTAGTTCGTGAGTTGGAGGACAGGTACAAAACAACAACGCAATTCCATGGCAACGTTTTGTTTATGTATTCAGACTTCTCCAAGGTGAAACAGGAACTCTGAATATACATACGAAAAGTCGGCATAAAATTGCGTTTTTTCTTCTACCTGTCCTCTTTCCCACGAACTAGTTGAAAAAATGCAATTAAAATTTCGACTCAAGCCCTCTCAGGGGGATTTTGCCGAATTTATATTCATGGAAAACATTTGATACCCGATTGATTGATTACGTATATGGACTCCATCAACTTTCAACATATTTCACATGTTTGAGTTATTTGGTGGATATAAACTGGTATGAAATAATGAGAAATAAAAGTAGCTACCAGTGTTATAAATTTTCATAATATTGCACACAAATAAAATTCAACTTTAATCTTTTTTCAAGCAAAATTGATGGCTCTCAAAATGTCTAGATTTCATCCAGTGTTTATTTTAAAAATTCGGAAGTTGTAGAATGTATCTGGAAAGTAGGCTGCCAACACCTAATTTTATATAAAAAAAATCAAGATCTTTGTGCATTGTTTGACACGTTTGTCAAACATTAAAGGTAATTTCAATATGATTTTTCATGTAGAGAACCAATCAATGCCAGAAGAAGTTGAAGAAGTTGCTATTGGGGCAACTTTATATTTGTCGTCTAGTTTATGGTGAGAAAAAAAGGAAATATCAAAAAAACGTTTAATGGAATTGTGTTCTATTCTATCGGAAATATTATGCTGGCATATTTTTAAAAATATTCCAAAATTGAGTCATCAGATATGTGCTCGCATTCCCAATTTTGCATTCCATGATGACAATCGGGATCGTTGGATTCTTGACAAACACGGTACAATGGAACAAGTGCCTAGGCAAGTTAACTGAATTATTGACTATATCAACAGACACTACGCAGCTGCTATTCTTGGCATATCCAGGTTTTCCAAAGTTGAGCTGAAGGAACTTTTTTTTTTTTCAACTACTCAAACGTGATCTAACATACATTTGGTGATACAATAGTGAATTGCACCGCATAGGTATTTCTTCTTAGCTTCTACCAAGAGATGGTGATTATTTTGTTGCCATTATTTTTTAAAGAAACAGTCGTTTATGTCGAGGATGCCTTGATGATCAGAATGTCATCTACGAAACTCTTCGAGGTTGGGGTCATTCCCGTTCCACCTGGTCCATGGGTTCATTCAAAGAGAACTGACATGCCTCAGAGTTCTCTTCCATGAATGAATGGATAACTGCCATGGCCTGATTATTCATGGAATGCTGACGTTCTCTCCTGGGAATTTCTGTAAGAGGGGTCTGGTAGAGCTTTGTTTGGCAAAAGCCCATTCTTCAGAACGCTTTCCAGCTGCTTCCTCGGTTATTGCATTGAGGGACAGTTTTCCACGTATATTTTTTTTCTGGCTCCCTTCCTGCGTGCTATACAGGATTCTTCAGTTATTTTGTCTCCACAGAGAAAACATTATTTTTTTATATTGAACTGTTCAGATACTGATCTTGTGACTCTTGATGGCTTCATACCTGTGTTTCCACGGCGACCAGCTAGTTGAATCAAGTTCGGGTTATTATCTCTGTTCTGGTGAACAGTGTGCATTAATATGTCACTCGCTCCTTTCAAGTTACTTACATTCTCTTGATTTTTCAGAGAAACACTCGACCTGAGTAGGGGTTCTCACCCCTCTTTCTTCATAAACACTTCTTCACTTCCACTCGAACCCTCATATACAAAACTCAAATCCGCGCTGGGGCCGGGATCCGACATTCTATAGATTTTGAATTCAAACGGCATGGAAGACTACGCACAACTTATGGGATAGCCGGTCAGACAAGAACTGATGTGCTACGAAGGGCCTGGCCTTGAGTGGGAGGAAGTGGTAGTGTGGGAAAATTGGGAAGGGATAGGGGCCGGTCATTCAACCTGTAGCTCTCCAAAACTGAACAAAAAAAAATACTCATTATATTGTGGTTCAACACCCTACTACCAATACCGAAGGAAATTGAGCTTCAAGATCGGTTGCTGAACTGATTTGAAATGCTTCTTCTATCAACCCCTTCTTATCTACTTCATTCGGCTTCCCTCCATATATTATTATTCAAATTTTCAAATTCCGAAAGAACAACAAAATATTACTGAACATTTTCAATTTCGAAAGAAAACGATTAAATTTGAAAAGCTCCCTTAAGGTTGAGCGCCCATGGATAGTAAATCCCCTTCATGTTATATGTGAACGAGATTTACTATCCACTTCCATCCTCCCCCGCTCCTCCTTGGAGCGGTCCTCAACTCGTAAATGGCACGTTTGCGAAATTGAAATCGTACCTCCTGTGGTATAAAGTCAGCCTCTGAGTGCTTTAAACCCCTTATTATCTGAATTTTGTATGTTTACCTGACTTGTGCTGTGTGTGCATGGTGGTGATGTACCTGATGGGTGTGTAAGTGTATGGTGTGATGTGGGTGTGTTGATCTTACGTGTTTTGTGTTGAGTTGTTACTCACCTGACGCGCCGGAGTGCTACTCTCGGTGGTGGACGGTTGTTTTGGTAGACTGGCCGCAAATACTTTTCCCTTTCTCTAAACCTGGGATCGTCCAGGTTTAGGTTCGCGTGGATGTCTTGAATCACCGGGTTCGAGTGGGTGTCCGTCTTCAGAAACGTCGCGGTGGCGTGGTTCCGAAGATGGTCGTCAATGAAGTTCGGATTGACATTCAGGTCCCTGTAGATAAATCTATTCGGGACGTATCTGGGAGCGTTCACTGCCATTCTTAGGCTCACGTTCAAGAATAGCTGGATCTTGGTCCTGTATGTTTGTGCGCATTGACCCCATGCGGCGGATGCATACAGGATGATGGGGAGGAGGATGGTCCTGATAAGGAGCAGTTTTAACTGGAGGTCCATGTTGCTACTGCGTCCTATGAGGGGGTAGAGGTTCTTTCGGGCTGCTTTCGCTAGTCCGAGCCTCCGGTCTACGTGTTGCCTGAATGTCAATATTTTGTCCAAGTGACTCCAAGGTATTGGCCTCGTTTGCCCATGGGCCTTGGTTCCGGTTCCAAAATTCGCTAGTCCGAGCCTCCGGTCTTGCGTTGCGTTCACCGATCTGGCCACTAGTGCTGTGTCGTCCGCATACAGCGCTAGCTTGTTGAAGTTGTCAGTAGGCTTTGGGATGTCCGCCGTGTAGATGGAGAACAGGTGTGGAGATAAGACTGCGCTTTGCGGTACTCCTGCTTCTAGAGTCCTCACTGCTGAGAGGACGCTGCCAACTTTACATTGGCACCGCCGTCCTCGCAGGAAGGAGTCTATCAGCTTCACTATGGGAGTGGGGTATCCGAAGTGTGTCATTTTGGTGATTAAGCCATCGTGCCAGACCCTATCGTAGGCCTCGGATACGTCTAGGAATAAGGCTCCTGTGTGGTGTCCCCTGCCCAGGTTGAAGCCTGTTACGGCAAAGTCCACTATCCTCAGGACCTGCATTTCCGTAGAGTGTCCTTGTCGGAAGCCGAACTGCTCGTCTGGTAGGACGTTGAGTTCTTCCGTGAGTGGTTCCAATCGTCTCTGGATGACTCGTTCTGCCACCTTGCTCATCGAGGGTGTGAGGCTGATGGGTCGGTGGTTTTGCGGTATCACATGGTTCTTGTTGGGTTTGGGGATCATGATGACCGTGGCTTCTTTCCATGGTCGTGGAAAGTGTCTGAGCCTGAGCATGACAATGTTGGTCAAGGCAGCAATTCCTTTTCTCGGTAGTGCCTTCAAGGCTCTATTCGAAATTTGGTCTGGTCCGGGTGCCTTGCGGGTAGCAAGGTTTCGGATGATGTCCTTGATTTCTTCTGGCGAAGTTGGTTCAAGGACGTGCTCGGCATCATTGATTCGTCTTATTCTCCTGAAAGTCTGACTGGCTCGGGTTTCCATGTCTTCCACCTCGTCGGTTTGGTTGACCTGGTTGTCTCTACACTGGCGTTCGAAAGCGTCCGCAAATGCTTCTGCCTTTTCGTTGTCAGTGTAGACCAGGCCTCCCTCTCCGTGGAGTGGCGGGCACGGTTTCCTTCTGCCTCGTCGAAGTACTCTTAGCATTCTCCATACAGAGTTGTCTTCTGTGCTCATTTCTGTCATCCTGTTTGTCCATTGCTGTGTTTGGTGAGCTTTGAGTTCCAGCCGCAGTTGCCTGCCTGCCTGGTTCATTCTCCTCTTATCTTCGGGGGCCAGTGTTCTCTGGTATCTCTTTTTCAAGCGGCGCCTGTGTATGATTCTTTGGAATCGGTTCCAGTCGGTCGTCTTCCTGGTGGCTGGTTCCCCAGGTTCCGCGTCTCCCTCCCCTATTGTTAGTAGGATTGGGTTGTGGTCTGAGGAGCCCTCGTCTAATACTTCCATCTCGGTGTTGGCTGGGATGGACTGTATGAGTGCTATGTCTAGGATGTCTGGTGTATGGTTTGCTAGTCCGTGGTAGGTGGGTTCGAAGGGGGCTACTACTTCGATATCGTTGTAGTCGGCCAGTAAGTTCTCCAGATTTCGGCCTCGTGGATTGTTGTTTCTGCAGTGCTATGTCTGTGACTTCGCGTTGAAGTCTCCGATGGCTACAGTTGGGTGATGATCTGGAAATTGTTCTGCTAGGTCTTCTTTTGTATATTTCCCCCTGGCGGGATATACGTTGAGATGATTCTTAGCATTCCTATGCGTCTGACTTTCACTTTTACTGCGACTGCTTCGCTTCGAGATAGTTCTGGTTTCTCAGCCTCGTGTTGTTCGAGGCCAGTTCTTACTAGAAGGGCTGCACCTCCGCGGGTGCGACAACCGGGTCTGTCTGTCCGGTAGCAGGTGAATCCTGGAAGATGGAAGTTCTTCTGGGGTTTCAGCGCTGTTTCCTGGATGGCGATGATGTCCACTTGTGTTCTGGATATCAGTTTGTGCAGCTCATCCTTGCGTGTGAGTGCACTGTTGATGTTCCAGGAGCAGATTTTTTGTTTTTCCGGAGGTTGTCTTAACATTCAAGATTTCCTGGGGCCTGACTCTGTTTAAAGAGCTCAAGAAGTTGCTTCTTGGGCGCCTCAGGTAGTGCCAACAGTTGCTGGTTTACTGTTGTGGTTGCCGTCGTTGTTATCCTCGTTGGACCCCATTTTGGTGGTGCCTGTGGTGTTGTGGTTGGGGCACAGCGTTCCTGGGTCCCTGCCTCCTTCGTGGTGGTTGGTATGTTGTTTGTCGTGGTGGTTGGTGTGTTTGTTGTGGCATGGGTCTTGTCGCTGGTTTGGGTTTGGGGAATTTGGGGCATCCTCTGAAGCTGGCCGTATGTGGCCCCCCACAGTTGGCGCAGGTAGCTGGCTGCTCCTTGGTTTTCAGACAGGTCCGGGACTCGTGCTCTTCTCCGCACTTCACGCACCTGGGGGTGGAATGGCAGCACCTTTGTGCGTGTCCAAACCATTGACACTTGTGGCACTGGGAGACGAATCCTCCAGTCGTCTGTCGTTGGGATTCCACTCTCACTTTAAGCATGACACAAGTGTCAAGCTTGAAGATGTGTTTTTTTTCCCTTGGTACTTTCACTAAAAATAGCGGAAGTGCCTTTTTGGTGCGCCTAGATGTCATCCTATGACATTCCAGGACTGTTAAGCCTGAGTCCTGCACGCTTTCCCTCACTTCCTCCGGCTTTGTATTCTCCGGAATCCCCCGGATCACTGCGTGGAGTGGTATCTCTGACTTGAGAGAGTACGTGTAGAAGCTGTAGCCACCAGCTTCCAAGAACGTCGTGGTTGCCCTCCACGTTGCCTCGTTTTCCGTGTGGATGGTTATTCCATCGGACGTTAGCCTGGCCTTCAGGAAGTTGATCTTCCTTTGGGCCATTTCGGCGGAAACGGTCTGCCAGTTGTCCTTATTTCTAAGGACAATTGGAGGTGGTTTCTTTGGTCGCTTCCTGGGAATAGAGGGCCCTCGAAGATGGTTTGGCCTCCGTTGGAAACGACGGGAACCGTTTTGGCGACGGGGGCCGATTTGGTTCCGGTTTTTGGGGCTTCTGGGGTCTCGAGTTTGGACTCTCTTTCCCTCTTTGACGTTACAACGGTGAACTCTGCGTCGTCGTTGCTGAGGTTCTTGTTGTCTTTCTCGTCGGGGAATGTCAGGGTTCTTTTCTTGAAGACGTTGTCCTCCGTCTCCATGATTTCAACAACTTTCGGAGGTGTTGAGTCCTGGACTGGCTTCTCAGCCACCTGGACTGGCTTTTCAGCCCCCTTATTGCCGAGGGCGGCGATGGCCTGAGCTACTTCCTTCTGGGAGGCAGCCGCTGCAGCATTTTCGTAGGTGCCGAGTTTTTTCCTCAGTTCCGCGTTTTCCTTGCGGAACTCGTCCAGCTGCTTTCTCAGCTGGGTTAACACCTCGTAGACTTCTTCCATCCTGATGCTTTTCATCTTCTTCGCCTTCCTTGATACGACAGAGCTTCTGCTACTCTCGTCGGTTGAGACGGCAGATTCTTCATCTGAGGATGACATGTTGTTTTAGTGCATAGGTGTCACTCATCCTTTCGGTTCCACTTCTTTAGATTTGCACAGCCACCAACGATCTAATGATCTGGACGGCTATACTCTTCAAAGTCGGGTCGAATTCCGAATTTCGAATTTTTGCCTTGATAAAAGCAGTTCCTTATTCAGATCTCACTGAACGTATACCTTGAATTTCTCACTTGCCTTGATAAAAGCACATGTTGCTCGTTCAGATCTCACTGGTAGACCACGCTGTAGGAAAGCTGTATTTTGGTAACGTTTTTTTTATATGCCAAGAATGGCATTTAGCAGATTTTCTTGGTAGTTAGATACTTAATAATTTGGTTGATTAGCATATGCACGTGTTCGATCATTCCGTATTTGTCGCAGAATCCAAACTGATGCTTAAATTATCATATTCAGGTTTGTTATTGTATCCATTTTCTTCACATATAATTCACCAGAAGCTTTGGAAACTATAGATAATGAGCACATAGGCGATCAAGAAAAAAGACCTTCTAGTCAAGGGATTATTATGACCTTGGAAACTCTGAATTATTGTTCGTCACTATTAAAATATTACAGGATGTTATCTAACTTCTTACACACTCGTGAAAGATGGATGTATAGTGCCATTTCATATCGAGTAACAGTGGTAAGAAATAAAATGAAATAAAATAAAACATTGAAATATGAAAAAAATATATATAATTTTTTGGCCAAATTCGTCAACATTTTGAGGAACGCAAAACAGCAAAGTTTTAGTTGATCAAACTTCTTTTATTTTTATATTAAGGACTTATCGTGAAAATTTCAGGGAAAAAATTTGTTTATTTTTATATAAAATTGTTTTGCAAGAATTTCGATTAAATCCTGTATAAAATTGGTAATTAAAATATAAATGATTATAATTTTGAAATAACCTACTGAACATGTATTTGAAGATGAATTATTGTCATCAAGGAAAACATAAAATGACTCTTGTTTGTCGAATAGGAATAAAATGTCCAAATGACAGTTGACCTATTCAACCGTGTGCATCTGAATGGATTTCCAAGGAAAGCGGTTATTTGATTTTGATTTGTGAAGAATATAAGTGTATATTGAACTGAGATTACTAATATCTGTTCTCTTATTATTATTTTTTTATTCCCTTTTATTTTTGTGAACTTTTTCTAGAAACATTACTTCCAACATCCAAAATTCTTAAATTTGGTATTCAATATGATGATCTTCATTATTTGTCTAAAAATATGAACAGGATGTTCATAAAATCAGATGTGGAATCATCTGCAACTGGAAGATAATAATAAGAATAATAATTTATTGAATCCCTTGAAATCAAATACATGATATAGGATACGTCAAGATCACAAAAAGGTAGACAAATAATCATAATACCAAAATACAAAATATAAATGTCACATATACACAGATAGAACTAACATTTTATCTGGAATTTAAAACAAATCAAATGTTGAATATAAATGTCATATATACACAGAAAGAACTAACATTTTATTTCGAGTTAAAAAATTCAGAAATGCTGTAGAAACAGTTTTCTTGCAGATATTTCTTCAATTTCGATTTGAACATATTTTTGTTTTGAATTTTCCTTAGATCAGTTGGAAGATTGTTGAAAAATGTAATTCCTGTATATGACGGACTGTTTTTGAAAAATGATGTGTTATGAGTCGGGATCCTGATGAGATCTCCGTTTCTAGTGGAATAGTTATGATGTTGGGAAACAGTGTCGTACATATGTTTCTGTTTCAGAAATAACATTATACATTTGAAAATATATATCATGGATATGTTAAGATATTGAATCTTTTGAAATATTCTCCACAGAATCTCTAATCTTTAGATTGAAAATGAGTCTGATGACTCTTTTCTGTAGAATAAATATTCTGTTGGAGTTGCTGGAGCTGCCCCAGATGTTGATATCACAGGAAATGTGGGA
Source organism: Gonioctena quinquepunctata (assembly GCA_018342105.1). Taxonomy (NCBI): domain Eukaryota; kingdom Metazoa; phylum Arthropoda; class Insecta; order Coleoptera; family Chrysomelidae; genus Gonioctena; species Gonioctena quinquepunctata. The sequence continues at coordinate 7,972 of JAFIRS010007284.1, read as the reverse complement.
GTAGATTATGGCATAATAAATTTTGATCAATTGAGTTATATCAAAAATATTTTTCAGTTGTAGAATGGCATAATAACCACTATTTAACCTTCTACAAACAGCATTTATATTTGCTTCCCATCTCATATAACTATCTACGAAAGTTCCGACAGAAAATTACCACGAAATCCTAAAGTGTAGAGTTTGCTTTCGATAATGTTTAGGTCAATGGTATCGAATGCATTCGATAGATCGAAAAAGAGTGCTCCAACATATTTTCCTTCATCTATAGAATTGCAAATATATTCAAAAAAGTTGTAGGAAGCACTTTCAATCGACTTTTCTGGACAAAAACCATGTTGGTACTTTGATAGAATTTCAAATCTGGTTAAGAATGCATACATTTTATTATAGACACATCTTTCGAAAACATTACCTATCACAGTCGGTACTGTTATTGGTCGGAAATTATTCATGATAGATGTATCACCCTTTTTGAAAATAGGAGTCACTGAACCTGTTTTTAGGTAGTTTGGAAATTCTCCTGACTCTATTGATCGATTTATAATATAAGCTAAAGGTTCAGCGATGTACACAGCGATACTCTTAATGATTTTGGTGGATATACAGTCTATTCCAACTGAGTTAGAATTTTCTAGTGAACCCATTGCATCAAGGACATCACAGCCCAAAACAGGGAAGAAATAGAATGTATTAGTTTTATCGTTGAATACTTTCAAGCCGAAGTGTTGCTCTATGGAATTTTTTGCATTTAACTTTAGTCACTATCTTTCATCGTTCAAGGCGAGATTGGTTCTAGAAAATGTGTTTCCCATTTCTTCCGGTCTTCCTGATGATCGTGGAAGCGTGAAATAGATTTTCGCCGACAAAAATGTATTGAAGACCTAGTGAATGCGATGCCTCGCTTGCGTCATATATATATATATATATATATATATATATATATATATATATATATATATATATATATATATATATATATATATATATATATATATATATATATATATATATATATATATATATATTTCTATGGAAATACATATATATATATATATATATATATATCACCAATTTGGATAAGGCTACAAATATAAATTCAATGAAAACATTATAATGAATATACCGTTTTTTTTTTCGGATAGAAATTTAACCTATATATAGAGTTTTTTTTATATTTGTGAGTTCTTGAATCCTGGTGTGTATATTCTGTTTAGACGTTCTTGGGATTTGGATTTATAAATTGAAATCAGGAAATTAGTAAGACGATTGACCTCTGGCCAGGGGCTTCTTCGGTATTTTTATATAAACATAAGAAGGATATGAAACCCCCTATTAACAAGTGCAATGTTTGCCAAAGTATGTAACTTTTATACCAATAATGTTACCCCAACCCCAACATAACCCTCATACGAATCTTTGATTATAATGTAGCCATCACCAAACATCATACTTGCCCCAATGTATCAATAAACAATGAAAATAAAGAAAAAATACTGAAGAAGCCTTCGGCCAGGGCGAAACGTCTAACTAATTCCCTGATTTTAATTTATGAATCCAGATCCCAAGAACCTCCACATTGAATAAATATATATATATATATATATATATATATATATATATAAATATAAATATATATATATATATATATATATATATATATATATATATATATATATATATACAGAGTGGCCACTTTTTTAATGGGATTGTATTGGTAACTTTTCAACCATAAGAGTTAGAAGGTCGGTCAAATGGAGAAAAAGTTGCATTCATAGAAGCATTGTCAAGCAGTTCTAACAAATCGAGATTATCAGGGCCGGTTATTGAGATATCATAAGAAAAGTAATTTCTGTCATTTTGATTATGCTTTTTTTCCCACTTTATTTCGAATATTATCAAAAAATGTCATGGGAGTTTTTTATTCGACAGTGAATTATCCTCAATTTGACATAATCAGATTTCGTATCCAACGTTTCGTACGCTCTGGGCCACCTTCAACCTCATTTTTTTCAATGCGGACCTGCATATTTTATGACACTTTTCGAAATAACTTTTAACGCTGAATTCAACGATATATCATACAATGTCATTCAAAGTTGATTTTCAGGTGATTTTGACCCTTATCCAAATTTCTTTGGGTCGGATCTGTATTACATTTAGGTACCTTTAGTTTAATTAACATCATGAAATACATTTCGATAAGAAAATCAACTTACTCATCTTCAACTGAATGGAACGTAACAGAATCAAAGCAAGAAACAAGTAATAATTATTTACAAATTTCAAGAGGTGAAAAACCTAATTCATAATAATTAAACGAAACTATCATTTAATGAAAGAAAAATCAAATGATTATTCGAAAGTAAATGATGAACATTGATGAAGTGAGTGTTCGAAATGTCCACCATTTTGTAAAATGCACTTTGCGGTACTGGAACCCATACTTCTTATACATTTGCTTATTTCGTCTCCTTGAATACCTTCCAATACATTCTCAATCTTCTCGCGAAGAATCTCTATTGTCGGGTTCGTAGTATCATACAATTCATTTTTGAGATATCCCCACAAATAAAAATCCAGCGGATTCAAATCCGGAGATCTGGCAGGCCATGCTACTAGACCTCTTGTTCCAATCCATGAATCGGGAAAAGTTCGATTTAGATAGTCTGTGACTATTCTTGAGTTGTGTGGACCACATCGGTCTTGTTGGAACCATGGACTATCACGCCGATACCGTATAGGAAGATCATCCATCATTTCTTCTATAATTTCTACATATTTTGCTCCGGTTAGGTTTCCGTCAATAAAATAGGGTCCCAGTAATTTATTATTCAACAAACCGCACCATATGTTCAAAGAAAAACGATATTGAATTGAGTGAGGATTTTCTGTGGCATAAAAATGTTTGTTCCTTCGATTGAACATGCCAGAATATGTGAATGTCGTTTCGTCTCCCCAAATGATATTGTGCGCAAAATTGTTGTTATTCCGCACCTTCCGTTGGAACCAATTACAGAATTGCAACCTTCTCTCAGGATCATTGCGATATAGTTTTTGCACGGCTTGGTATTTATAGTCATGGTATCCGTGTCTCTTGAGTATTTTATTAACAGCACTTTTTGATAAATTGCATTCACTGGCCATAGTTCTCGATCCTATTCCTGGATTCATTCGAATTTGGGCCAGAACATTGATGTCATTAATAGGCTCGTTTCGTCTTACATAAGGACCTCTAGGTTTGATGAATGAATTATGTGCAAGTAACGTTGTAGATAAACGTCGAAACATTTTAATATTTGGTGTTGTTCTTTCAGGATATAATTCACCATACCTTTGTTGTGCTTTGAACGAATTTCTATCTAGTTTTATGTACACTCCGTACATATCTCTCTTCTCTTCATTTGTGTATCTTACCATATCGAATAAGTTAAATTGAAATTACTCAGAAAAGTATTTAATGACAAGTTCTTGTGACACAATAATAAACGAAGTGACACATAATATGACATTTCTTGTTATGTTCTTTTTTATCCACGGCCTACTACTTGAAAATGATACATTCAATAAACCCAGAGTTGTGTGTATGTAAGAAAAGAAAAGTCTATCAACGATATCAATTTTCTGACCCAAATTCAATTGAACCCAGAAAAAAAAACGAGAACTGTGGCCAGTTAATGCAATTTATCAAAAACTGCTGTTAATAGTCAAGAGACGCGAATACAATGATTTTAAATTTGAATACCAAGCCTTGCAAAAATTATATCGTAATGATCTCAAAATAAAGTTCGATTCTGTAATTTGTTTCAACGGAACAAATGCCAAATCCAACAATAATGATTCCTCGCGAGAAGATTGAGAATGTATTGGAAGGTATTCAAGGAGACGAAATAAGCAAATGTATAAGAAGTATGGGTTCCAGAACCGCAAAGTGCATTTTACAAAATGGTGGACATTTCGAACACTTACTTCATCAATGTTCATCATTTACTTTCGAATCATCATTTGATTTTTCTTTCATTAAATGTTTCGTTTAATTATTATGAATTAGGTTTTTCACCTCTTGAAATTTGTAAATAATTATTACTTGTTTCTTGCTTTGATTCTGTTACGTTCCATTCAGTTGAAGATGAGTAAGTTGATTTTCTTATCGAAATGTATTGCATGTTGTTAATTAAACTAAAGGTACCTAAATGTAATACAGATCCGACCCAAAGAAATTTGGATAAGGGTCAAAATCACCTGAAAATCAACTTTGAATGACATTGTATGATATATCGTTGAATTCAGCGTCAAAAGTTATTTCGAAAAATGTCATAAAATATGCAGGTCCGTATTGAAAAAAATGAGGTTGAGGGTGGCCCAGAGCGTACGAAACGTTGGATACAAAATCTGATTATGTCAAATTGAGGATAATTCACTGTCGAATAAAAAATTTCTGTGACATTTTTTGATGATATTCGAAATAAAGTGGGAAAAAAAGAAAAATCAAAATGACAGAATTTACTTTTCTTATGATATCTCAATAACCGGCCCTGATAATCTCGATTTGTTTGAACTGTTCGACAATGCTTCTATGAATGCAACTTTTTTTTCATTTGACCGACCTTCTAACTCTTATGGTTTGAAAGTTACCAATACAATCCCATTAAAAAAGTGGCCACTCTGTATATAAAAACTGGGTGTGCGATATTCATCTCAAGTTTGATATACTATTATTTAGTAAATAAACAATAATATTTTCATGACTGAATTATTCGTTGACCTTCCAAGATTGAAACTTACTAATAATTGATTCTCTGGAAAATCAAATTTTGACATATCAGATTTTTTTGTTTAATGTCTCTTATATGCCACCACCAAAGTCCAATAATATTTCTTTCATAAGTGCCAGTGTATTGCACGACATTCTCTGTGATATATTCTATTCAATATGTGAATGCATTTTTAGCCACTCTTCAGCGAAATAAATCCACTTAGAATGAATATGAATTCTGTCTTTCATCTTGTAATTTGATCGTGACAAACGAGTATACCAAATGTCGTGGAATCGATACGCTTGCATTAGCTGGTGTTGTCCATAGAATCAATCTTGGAATCTCGTTGATTCTCAATACAAGTGTGAGCTGTACGATAACGAATATTGGTGTAGTTGTAGGAAAAGTAGCGTGTATACCGAGCATAGAATGAGATTTTCCACCCATATACACGTAAATTGGGTGTGTTGAGGTTGAGAGGATGTGTGGAGTTACGGATTAATAATCAATATAAAATAAAACGTGTCCTCGAATCATACTCTTTCAACGAGTTCGAGGGATGAAGAACAGGTACAAGACAACAACGCAATTTTATGCCGACGTTTTGTCTATATATTCAGACTTCTTCAAGGAAAGAGAGAAACTCTGAAAATATGATCGAAACGTCAGCATAAAATTGCGTTGTTATCCTGTACCTGTCCTCTATCCTACGAACTAATTGAGAAGATGCGATATACACCTCGACTCGATGCCTCAGAGGGGGATTTTGCCAAATATTTATTCATGGAAAACATTTGATTCCTGATTTATTGATCACATAAATGGACTTCATCAACTTTCAACATCATTCACATGAGTTTTGACAGATATACCCTAGGTTGTAATAATGAGAAATGAAATAGCTAACAGTGATATAAGTGTTCATGAGATTGCACACAAATAAAATTCTACTTTTTTTTCAAACAAAATTGATGAATCTCAAAATGATTAGATTTCATCCAGTGGTTACTCCATTACACTCTGTGAAATATCATGTACCTAACACATATTCAATTAGACCAATCAATAGAGATTTTTTCGTGACAAAAATACTATCAGGAAACCGACTGTGCCGTAGTTTTATCCTGTTGTGTTTCCCACTCCAAACTGTCATTGCAAAATTTTTTATAAACATTTAAAACCTTTTTCCTGATTTTTCATCGTTTTTGACTTATAACTCGAGAACTAATAAAGCAATCTAGATACGAATTGTAGAGAATCAAAATGCAAAGAAAATGTGCCGTAGCACAATTCGATTGGTTAATAAGTAACGGAGAATAATCGAAGAAACCGGAAAAAATCTGCGTTTCAAAAAAAAACATGACACCATTTTTCAAGGTTTGGAGAAGGCTCTCCACGACAGAGTAGTGATTGATAAGTACTCCATGTGTGAAAAAATCAGGTTGTGTTGCATTATTGTTTTGGAATAATTGCGATTTGATTTTTTTAATGCACTTCATTGTAGCAGACCTGGATGCGTCATAGGTGGTCCGATTTCAATTTCTCTGAAATATTTTGAGAGATGAAGTATGGATCTACAAAATGACTATTCTCATTTTGCGTTGAAGTGCTGCGAAATAGGTGAGACATACTTGCAAACATGACCAAAAACCGGCGAGTGCATGAAAACAGCTCAGGAGTGGGGGTAGAGCAGCAGATTCATAACAGGCGCATCGCGCTTGTATTGCTATACATACGCTTCCCCGCGTCTCTGCTCTATCCATACTTCTCAGTCGCTTTCAAGCACTCGCCCATTTTCGATGATGTTTACAAGTATTTTTCTCCTATTTTGCAGCATTTTATCGCAAAATGAGAATGGAAATTTTGTAGTACTATACTTCTTTTCCTCGAAATCTTCTTGAAAAATTTGAATCGGACCACCTATGACGCATCCAGTTATGCTGCAATGAAGTGCATTAAAAAATTCAGATTGCAATTATGCCAAAACTAATGATCCGACAGCGCCTGAGTTTCTCACAAATGAAGTACATATTAAGCACTACTATGTCGTGGAAAGTTTGCACTACAATTCAAAAAGTGGCGGAGTTATGAATTTACAAAATATACTGTTCAAAAGTTCCTCTGCGTCGCTTTAAGTTTGCTCAGGTGCTGATATTTTGAGACTTAAACATCATGGTGGATGGCTATTATCGACCGTTGCAAAAGGTTATGTGGAGCAGTCCGTGAAAAAAAAAATTGGAAATGATATTTTTGGTGGAGATATCAAAAAAAGTGGAAATGTCGAAGTCGAGAACAATAATACTTGTAACATAATACAAGAAGAGCCATTTGATTTAGTATTACCAGAATCATCGTTTGGAATTAACATACAGAATAACAGCAATTGTACTATTTATATAAATCCTGTAAAAATCGGTATGGATCGAATATGATTGTAATTTGTTGAATGAAAAACAATTGAAATGAGAAATATGGGTATTGTGTAATACATGTATTTGAACAACGTAGGTCTGTAATTTTTTGCATGCCGTCTTGCACCCACGTTTGCATTGCCGAGTGCAGGCGTTATAAATCACAGTTTGAATAACGTGTATTACGGATAGTGTGAGGTAAGCATGGAGATTGCGTACACCTGCAGGAATGGGAGCTCAGGTTTCAACGTATAGGGCCCATTACACATGCGGATGCGTTCGACTAACATATTTAATTGCTATATCTTTCACCGCGTACTTATCCGGATCTTGGTAGGTCAATGATTTTTTTTTGAGGATGTATCCAGTTCCCGCCACGAAAGAGTTGGAGGCACTTTTACTCATTAAAAAGTTCGTAATATTGAAAATTGAAAGAGCATTTTCGAAATCATACCTATCTCTGATAATTGGTGAGGCAATGCCTATATAGCAAAGTTTTTTGAAACCATTACCCCAGAAAATGATGAATGTACAAAAATAATCGTTATTTACAATATAATCGTAAAAAAAATATTTTTAATAATGTTTTCAAAAAAAATACTCCCTCTTTGTTGGTTTCAAAGTATTTTTGATTTCATTTATTAGAATAATTTAGTTTCACTTTTGTAGCATTCCAATACAAATCTACTCACCGAACGTCAATGCAACCAAATTGTTTCCTCATTTCTCCAGTGTTTATCTGGCACATGTAACATCCACGATCTGATTCCTTCAGTTGTCTTTTCGTAGCTCCATGATCTCAAA